>PVKS010021815.1:0-34646 GCA_004027875.1 Aplodontia rufa | reverse complement strand
ATTGGGGGGGTGTTACCTGGAAGGACTCATTTCTCTGTGACCCTTTCCCCTTTCTCTCTCTGCTTTCTATTTAATTTTTTGGCAAAGCTGATATAACATCTTTAATTTAAAATTGGAATACCACATTTCCACATTTTTGAAAAGAAGTCTAACTAACCACTGAGAGTTTTGCAGTGCTTGTTCCGAGTATTTTCATAATACATGAAATCTTTTAAAATGTAATTTAAGGACTGGGATGTAGCTCAGTGATAGAGTGCTTGCCTAGCACGTACAAGGCCCTGGATTTGACCCCCAGTATCACAAAAATGATAACAATAAATTTATAAATATATAATTTAGAAGAAATTAAAAGATAAATATAGTACATGTACATGTATGTGTGCTATATTTTACACTATAAATCTATACTTCAGTACGTTCATAGGACTACTACCCCTTTCTATAACAGCCAACTTCTACTACTCAGTGTGGCTGACCCCAAATTTGTACACTGGTACCAGTTGGCTATTGTTTGATATGACAGTGAGCAAGCTTATTTATACTGACTCAAGTCTCTTTCACCATTCTAAATAGGAAGTTAAGGGCTAGATAAATATATTAACCCCTTTATATCATGATACCAGTTGGCCATTATTTAATATGACAATGAGCAAGTTCATTTATACTGAATCAGGTCTCTTTTACCATTCTGAATAGGAAGTTAAGGGCTAGATAAGTATATTAACCCCTTTATATCATTGGGCCAACTTCTGGGCCCAAGAGGTGAGGTCCTGAATTTATATAGAAGCCAAGCAAGTGGTTTGGCCTTCATTTTTCTAATAAAATATTCATTGCTTGAATGGACTGTTAGATCTGTGGTTTTGCAATGGTGAAGCACTGCTTTTCAACCAGTTTTTTAGATCAATAGATAATAAAGCTTTCCAGGCCATCTGCGCTAATAGAACCCATTGAATGCATTGGTTGCAGGTTATTAAGCCCTTGTGCTCTGCAGGAGACAGCACAAGAAGATTAAGTGCTGAAATGAGGGAGGACAGGGGAGAAATCAGTTTCATCTTTTTAGCAAGATCTCAGGAGGGGATTGTAATGACTATTGCTAAGGCTTATCTTTATTTTACTTTGTCAATGAATTCTACCTCCTCTTGACTGTATTTTGGAGCATGGGATGATAGACACACAAATTCCATTTGCAGTACTGTCTCTCTGGGAAAATGGGGGAAAATTATTCCATCTAGCTAAATAATTTTTGTGTCTAAAAAAAATAATAGCTTACTTCCTAGGAGTGGGAAGATCAGAGGTGATGAAAATCGCTTTTGCCTCATGTAGGTGCCTAATACAGTTATTACTCGGTATCCATAACAGATTGGTTCCAGGACCTCTATTGGTCACTCAAGTACATAGATGCCCAAGTCTCTTCCATAAAATGACATGGCACTGCCCAATGTGGTGGTGCACGCCCTAATCCCAGTGGCTTGGGAGGGCGAGGCAGGGGGACTGCAAGTTCAGAATCACCCTCAGCAATCATCAACTTAGCAAATTCCCAAGTAACCTAGCCACTGTTTCAAAATAAAAAATAAAAGCAAAAAGGGATGAAGATGTGGTTCAATGGTTAAGCAACCCCAGGTAGTATTTGCATATAATGTATGCACATCCTTTCTAGTCCTAAAATCATTTCTGGATCACTTATAATACCTAACACATGTAAATGCTATATAAACAGTTGTTACACAATATTTGTAAAAGAACAATGGTAAGAAAGAAAAGGTGTCTATGTTAGGAAAAGATTTTTTCCCCAAGTATTTTGATCTCTGGTCTGTTTGATTCATGGGTGAAGAATTCACAAATATGCTGGGCCAACTGCATTTTGAAATACCATCTCACAGTTAAGTGAGCTCATGTTTTTCCTCCAGGAAATTATAAGTTCTTTAAAGGAAGGGATCAAAATTTATTATTATTTATTAGAGACCAGGTGTAAATATTACAGTTTCTTGTCCATGAATTTATGTAAAACAGAAAATGACTATTTCATGTTTTCATTTTTACAATAGAACCACCTTCAGGAGCATGGCAAATGACTTTGGATGCAGAAGAGAGACATATTTGCTATATTAAATGAAATCAGATACTTGTATTTAATGATAGATTCAAAGAACAATGTTTTTGCTTTTCTGTAGTAAAATGATTTAAAATCTGCCAGAGTCACAAATGGCAAAATGTACCTCACTTAGCAGAAATTCAGAACTTGTAAATTTTACTTTTCTTTTGAATTTTCCATACAAAAATATCACAGAGAAAAGGTTATGTAAGAGTTCCCTTGATCTGATTTTATTATGAATTTTCCCAATGTATTTCTCTTTTTTTTCCCTCACTCTGTAGTATACGATGTCACAATGACCTTAATAATTTTCCATGGAAAAAAGTTATTTGTGGAGAGAGCAAGCTGCCACAAAGAGGAAAAACAAAATGAACAAAAGTCAGACAACTTCAAATTTCCTGGGAGGCACTTATCTGCTTTGAAAAAATGCACTGAGTGCTAGAATGTTCCTGTCCTTCAATATTGAATTTTAATATTGAAACCATTTTTTAATCCCCAAATGCTTTTTCTTGCTATAGATCTCTATCTCCCTGCATGCAAATTTGTCAAGTCTGATGGTAGAAAAACTTATAATAAATGTTCTGCAAAGTTGGAAGCACCAATTTATATGAAATACTGGTGTGGAGGCCAGACATCTGATGGGAGAAGACAAGTTCACTTCTGCAGACTCCATGTGTCCTTCATTTTGGATTGCAAGCTGCTTCAAGGCCGTGACTGTTCTGTGCTCATCCTAGCAACTAAGAGTCCAGCATGCTCTCAATACATATTTCCAAACAGCAAACATAAATCCCACATTTCTGAGATCCTCTTTTGATAGAAAGGTGATGTAAGTCAAAAACAAAATTGCACTTCTTTTACCCCCTGGTTTGGGGACTTGAACTGGAGAGGTAGCCCTTGGTTTTTGGTTGAGTTTGGGACAAACTGGTAAAGACAACAGAGCATAGGCACTGAAGTCAAGAATGATTTTTTTGTGTCATCAAAGCATCCTATACTTTTTCCATTTGATAAACAGGTACTCCATAAACTCTCACTGACGCAAATAGAAAACTTTGGCTGAATTTTTAAAATATAGGATGAGTAGCCCTTATTGAAAATACTTAGGGTAAGAAGTATTTCAGACTTCATATTTGGGAATATTTGCACAGACAAAATGAGATATCTTGGAGATGGGAACCAAATCTAAACTTGAAATTCAAGGTGGGCTTCTTGGCACACACACGTTATCCCAGTGACCTGAGAGGTTGAAGCCAGCCTGGCTTCAACCAGGCAAGATCTTGCCTCAAAGTTTAAAACATTTGAAAAGGACTTGGGTTGTAGCTCAGTGGGGGAGTGCTCCTGAGTTCAATCCCTAGTACTGCAAAACCAAAATACAATACACACACACACACACACACACACACACACACACAGACACGCACATAGACATAACCAGAAAATTCAATTGTTTCTTATATACCTTACATTCATAACTTGAAGGTAACATCATACAGTATTCTTTTCTTTTTTTTGAAAGAGAGAGAGGGATAGTGAGATTGAAAGAGAGAGAGAGAGAGAGACAGAATCGATTTTATTTTTTCATGTGGCTTTCGTTGCTCCAACACTCTGTTGTGTATGTGGTGCTGGGGTTTGAACCCACATCTTCGCACATGCCAGGCAAGTGCCAGAACTGCTGAGCCTCTTCTCTAGCCCCCATACAGTCTTTTTAACATACCTGTGTTTTGACCGAAATCTGTCACATGAGATCAGTTGTAGAATTTCCCACTTTGGCATCATGTGGGCACTCAAAAAGTTTCAGGTTTTGGAGCTTTTTGAAGGTTGGATTTTCAGGTTAGGGATTCTTCACTACTAACAACCATTTATTGATGTACAAGGTATACTATATGGCCACTTTTAGCTTCATTAGCCTCAGGATTATCCATTCTTTTAGTACCAATATAAAAGGAGAGATGGGCTAATGATTCATGCTAGTCTGGATAATTTTTAAACAATATATTTGTGAAATAGATGATGATCCTACCTCTGTCCTAGCTTCAAACCAAAAGTGACCCAATGTCAAGAAGACACTAACAATTGAGATAACTTAGCATTAAGCCAATTTTGCACTGGCTTTGGATATCAGTTTTAGGAAATGGATCCCTCTGAATAAAATACTTACTTCCTGGTACTGTATTTTCATGAACTGGAATTCTATCTGTTCTTTGTTTTCTGAATTTTCCACCTGCATCTGGATTGTAGCCATCTTCTTTGCTTTCAGAATTTTACTCTTGACTTTCAACCCCTGTGGCCAGGACCTGCCACTTCTTGAAGACCTTTGCTGTCAATCATCTTTCCATGATAATTTCCTGATGTCACACTTTTCCTGACCACCTGCCAAGACTGTCCACAGTGCTCTCTACATCACCATGTAGCAGAATGATTTTCAGATGCTGTGGCTTCTGTTGCTGCCTGGGCCCAGCATGGAGTGGGATCAAAGTCAGATGTGATCACTGGCTGGAAGGATGGGGCTGACTCTCAATGAACTATGAACTTAAAACACCATGGTGCCATATCTTCTCCATGAAAATGCCAGAGCCAATGTTAATATTTCACATGGAAATTCTGATTTTTGTGCCTCCTGCTTTCTCATAAATGGTGTAAATATTTTTTACAAAAAATTAAATTGGGGTGCATTTTAATTTACTAAATCCTTTCCCAGAGAAGGCTAAAACCCCAGAGGCTCAAAGAGACACAGTAAGTCTGAGATTAGAATAATGACAGCTCATTGGAAGACTAGACTTTTTCCTCTTTTACCTGTGAACAATCATTAGAAACATTTAGATGCAAAACTCAGATGAGTTAAATGCTACTTTGGATCCAAATACTTGTTTTGTCTTCCCACCATTGATGAGAGGAGGCTATTTCATTCAGCTAAACCTTTCAGATGAATGACTAGAAATCTTTCACAAATGAACAGATGAAGATTATAAAAAATTTGTTTCCCCCTCTAGTTTATAACTCTCTGGTGCAAATGTCTATATATATAATTTTTCATGAAAAAGAGATTTTTCTTACTTTAGAGGGTGGTGGAGGCTGTAGGAGTGGTAAGGGGTACATGTGAGTGGAGAGAGAAAATAAAAATTACTGTTTAAATACAATGAAGTGAGTAGCATTTACTCTTTACAGGGATGGTATCATTCCAACCCACAAATTAGAGGACAATATTATTTTAGGGGTCTAAGAATTTTCTAAACCATGAAGATTTTTGCAAGGATTACCTTAAAATGTCCAGGCATCCTCCTGGCTTTGTACCTGAGGAGACTGAGGACCTTTAAGGTTTATAAATACAAAAGCACCGGAACCGGAACTGAATCTCTAGAGCCTTAGGCTGATTCTCTGCCCACCTTACCATTCTGCTTGATGTATTTAGACTTTTTTTTTTTTTTTTTGCAGTTATACATTTAAAACCTTCTCTCTTTCAGGGATAAAGTGAAAGTCTATTGAGTAAACCCTGCCCTTCTGAGAAATCAAATATTGACTACCCTGAACTGCACGGAGGTCAGTGAAATTCGAAGGACATTTTTGTCTTATGGGAATATGACCCATAAAGAAAGGTTCTAAAAGGGAGAGGAAAAATGTAAAGCAATATTATCAAAGACACAATATAAGTGATGTTTAAAGTTGAAAACTTTTAAATGCAACAAACAAACGTTTAAACCAATAAAACTCCAGAAAACACCTATGGACTATGTGCAGAACAACAGTCACCCAGAAAAGATTAAATTAAAGTCTTCCAGAAAAGATCATGTCCTTGGCAGTGCTGGTTACAGATCTACTGGATCAAGCAAGTGCCTTCCATGTGTCAGAGAAGACAGGTAAGTCTTTAACTACTACAAGCTAAGTAATAATTGACCTAGGATCTTTGCAACCAGGGTTACTGCCCCTGTGAGTCATTTCTATAGTTCTCCAACCACTGCTCTGGCAGCTCTGGTTTTAAAGCCACAGAAAATAAATGTTTATTAAAATCTTCCCAGCCAGCTAGTCCTTTCAATTAGCAGTCCCTTTAAAATCTGATATCCTTCTATTATTTCCTTAAGGACTGCTTTGGCTGCGATCTACATTTAATATTGAATTTGCACCAGGGAAATTCATTAGAGACAAAGAGTATAAGAATTCCTTTATGCTCCCATCTTTTAATTCAGCTAAACCACTATGCCTCTGAATCATATCAAATACCCTTGGGGGTTGAGGCAGAGAATGGTGGAGTGTAGGAAAACCAGAGTCTGGGACAGGATGAAGGAACTGGGCTGTATATATGGAGGGGGCAGGCAGCCAGAGACAGGGACAGAAAGGAGGAAGGAGCAGAATTATTTGGATGGCTTAGCTGAAACTTGGCACCTCAGAACCCCATTCAGTTCTTTAAATTATCTTTCTGAAAAAAAAAACTCAATGTGATTTTCTTCTGTGGTCATCTATAGATGATAAATCTTAATACAATTCTGTTTTAAGTATATCTGTGTTGTTAAGTCATGGCTTCAATCCTGAATCCAAACCTGCTTCGTCCTGGGCTCTAGCATGTATCATCAGGAGTGATGAGTGAGGAGTGGAGGACAGAGGTGGGTGAAGCTGGCACTCCAGTGTGACTGTCCCCTTCCCCATAGCCTGAGATTCGGTACTAATCACAAGAAGCAGAATGGGGGAGATTCGGTGTTTGGGCAGGGAACTTCCTCAACAGATTTTTGAAATGAAAGGAAATGTATGTGATTTGTACTTTGGAAGTTTTAAATATTTGCATGATCTGTAGCTGCTAGTTTGGAGGGGGTCCATGTGAAATGATCCGTCTGAAATCAGACAAATCCTTATGCTGGTAAGGTGCCACTCATTTGGATTGTGAACTCATGTTTAAGTGATTTTTTCACTTGCCAGTTGATGGCTTTGGCTTCAGGTGGCCACAAGCCAAGATCTAAGATCCCAGGCAGGAACTGCAAGAGGTCTATCAGATTATTTTCTAGCTTTTACTTCAAATCACACTACTCCACGAGGCTCTAAGTTTTGGGATTTTTAGAGAGATGCTATCATGTTCCTGGGTTAGAACTGTATTGGTGAGGGGCATTGAGAATACAGAAAGTACATGAACAACTTCAGTGCTTTCTGAATGGATAGTCACTTTCTCTTTTACGTTGAATATTGATTAAACACATCTTGGGGGATTTCTGTACTGACAAGGCACAGGTATAAATGTTTTGTAGAATAAAATGCTGCTCCATTTGAGTTGGTTTTAAATCTCTCCTGGGAATGACACAGCCCAAGGGGTGGTCACCAGCCGTAGCTCTCATCAGAAAGTCTCCTTCAAAGAGTGGGCTAGGTGTAATTGCAAAGCTGTTATTTTATTCTGCGGTATTTGACCCGAACACACTCCTCATTGACACTGACAAAAGCTGGACAGAAAATGCCACCATTTAATGCACTTTCAAAAATTCCATTGGCGCCATTGGACCATGAACTCCTTCCTGTTCAGTGCCTGGCTTACTAATCTCTCTGACCTTTGACACCAGCAAGGTGCTGATCAAGACTGAGGGCTGAAGCTAACTGCTAATGAAATTAGTAAGTGTGGTTTCAAGTAGGACTCGGGGCTGGAGCAGTGCCTCAGCAGTTACTATGCTTGCCTGGCATGCACAAGTATTCGAGTTCAAACCCCAGCACTACATACACAACAATGTCTCAGAGAAAGGAAGGCCACATGAAAAACTAAATAAAATTGATTCTCTCTCTCTCTCTCTCTCACTGTCCCTCTCTCTTTAAAAGAAAAATAAAATCAAGTAGGTCTCCCTGACCCATTCCACTCAGGTATAAATTTGACACAATGCTCCATAACCTGGAATTTCTCTTTCTCTAGAGCATTCAGGAAATGCATGTATAATCTTAAAGATTATTGGTGACTTAGAGGAGACCATGAAACTACCTGCTTCAGAAATGGCAAATACATGGCAGTTTTTATTTTTCTCTCTTCTCCAGCCAACATAGCAGGTCCATCAGAATACTCTTCCAGGTGGCTTTTACTCAGGGAGCGGGCAATACAGAAGAAATTGCCTTCTCTGCTTGATCAGCTATAATCTCACCATTTTGGGGGTGGAGCTTAAATGACTTTGCCCACAGTTAGAAGGGGAGAACGGGTTGGCTCCCAGACTTCAATAACTTGTAACCTGTTGCACTCTCTCTCTCTCTCTTTCTCTCTCTCTCTCTCAATTCTAATTACCAAGCTTCTTTTGTTGTTGCTATTGTTTGAAGAGTATGAGTAGGAAAATTAAACAGCAAACTTTTCAACGCACATATTTTCTTATTTGTTTTTCTCTATAAACACGAGGGAAATGAGGGCAAATAGATTTAAAAATTCTTAATAGAAAATGATAGAAGCCTGAAGTTCATTTTTTCTATGTCTTGATGTTATTCATAAATACTATTTTGGCTTCCTACTTGCGGTCATGTAATAATAGCTTTCTTTAATGTGCAGATATGCAACGATTTAACTATGTGTGAATTTTTCCCATAAACACAGCATCTAAATAATACCAACAAAAGTAGTATTATTAGTAGTAATACATTAAAGAATACTTAATGCTAAAACTTAAATATTGTGATACAAAATTCTACTGTTTAAAGAAATATATTCCCACTTCAAGAATCCCAAACAATATTCCAGGATTCTTTCTGTAATAAATGTAGCAGAGTCAAACTCAGCTCTCATGGATGTTTGTCTGAGCATGGTAATTTCCCAGGGCACTGAATGTCAAACAAATGGCAGCCTCCACAGCTATTCCTCGAGGTCAGTGCTCCAGAGATGGGGGCTTGAAGCAGGATGGGCCTCCCATGATCTCTTCAGCCCAGAGAAGACCTATTATAATTATCAAGTCTCCTGGGGTTGGAACCTGTATGCCTGGGGCTAAAAGTAATTGAATTAACTCTGGTACAAAAACAACACCCCTGACCTAAATTCAGGATATCTGTCTGCCAACATTTGGCACAAGGTTGGCTCATGATTCGACTCACATTTTAAAATCTTAATTGCTATAATAATTGGGTCTGCCAAGTTCACCAGGTGGCCAAGGTCTTAGAAGAATTTTAACCAAAGGATGGAATTTCCATCTGGTGTTGGCTGAACCCTGTAATTGTGGATATTCTTGCTGCTCCTCAGGTACATTTATTTTCAGATTGACTACACGTAGGGCTTCCTTACCAAGCACAAGTTATTGTTATTAGTGGTGACTAACAAAGATTAGTCTGTTTATTAGGAAGGTAGAAAACTGCAGGTGTCCAGGGCTTAAATGACTAGGTCAGAATCAATCACAACCTTTTATGAAAGACAAGAAAGAAACTGCATATCAATTATAATTAGTCTTCTCTGGCCATTCGTTTTCCAGAAGAAAGCTCTTTCTTCTTTTTAATTAGTTAATTAATTTATTGTTTGGTTCTGAGGGGTGAGCCCAGGACCTCATGCTTGCTAGTCAAGCACTGTACCATTGAGCTGCGTCCCTGAGTGAGGAATGCCACTCTCAAACAGGAACTGGGTGATCTCAGTGTGAGATCTAATGGGACCCTTTCCTAGGCAACTGACAGCTGAGATGACTTTGAAGTTGCTTTTGATATTCAGCACATTTCCCTGTCTGTAGAGGAAGGGCATTGAGGAGTATGGAATTTACCCTCATTGTAACCTTAATTTCTTTCATGCCAGCTGGTTTATGGGGCATTTGACCAGACTGAATAAGCAGACACCTCCATCTAGTGGCTTTATTTTTTTACTTTTTTTAATTCAGAAATTTATTTGTTGAACAAACAAGCTTCTAATGAAATAATATAATACATATATAGATTCTGAAAATTAGATTTACCCCCAAGAGCCCTCTCCCAATCACTCACCCTTGTCCCCCCTGCCCCATAGCACCTGCTCTGTCTTAGCACCTTGGGCTTCTTTTGCCCAAATATGCCATTGCTCCTGTAGCTTATGCACTTATTTCTACCGGCCAGAAAGCATGCTGGGAAATTGCCTAGGCCACTGCCTCCAAAGGCCTAATGCTGTTTTGATCTTTTCCCCAAGTAAATTTAGCAAATCAGTACTCCCTTCATTTCACCCATTACTCTAATAGCGTCCTCAGAATGGGCTGGACACGAAGCTTGTACAAATCAATGTTATAGCTCCTTGCCAATTACTGTTTATCCTACCCTAAAATATTCCTCCTACTCATGATAGTAATGTTATAAAAGGAACACAATGTATATAGCAATTTTATTTTGAAGAGTGAATTAAGAAATCTATCAAAGCACTAACAGACTGGGAAATGCATAATAATACACATTTTACTTCTATGGGTTCCATCCACCAAAGGAATTATGGATGCTTTATGTAAAACACAGGACTAAAACAGCAATTAAAATGCTATAAACCCAGAGAAAAGAAGCAGAATAATGTAACCAAACAACTGTATAATGTGAAATTCTTTAAGAAAACAACTAATCAAATGTTCTGACTTATTTAAAGAATCTAAATGCTGGACCACCTCAGGGAGAAGATCAAAAGATTCTCACCACAATAATTTGTATGTAGTCTCTCTCTACTTATGTTGGCCTCAATATGCGAAGATGGTAGGAAGGATCTTAGATTATAGCTTCCTTTTGGAATTGTAGTGAATAGAGTTTTATCGAAAAGATTTAAGTTGAATCCAAAAGAGAAAAAGAAAATTTTAACTTGCTCTGATTTGAATATGGTTTGTCCCTACCAAAACTCATTTTGAGACTTGGTTCCCAATGTAACAGTGTAGTTTTGATGGTTTAGACATTTGTTGTTCATATCCTACCTAAATCAAAATCATGATCCTAAGATATGGATCTTTGAGGTGGCAGAAATATTCACAGTTTGGGGGTTTCGGCTTATTAACCATGCAAAGTAATTGTAATGCTGTAGTAATTGGTCATAAAAACAAATGACACAAATATCAAAGTTATTAGTTAAAATTTTTATTTAATGAACCTTGAAAAAGATAAGGATTTCATTATCGTTTAGAAAGGTATATGTTTTAGTCAACTTTTCATTGCTGTAACCAAAAGACCTGACAAGAACAGTGTAGAGGAGAAAAAGGTTATTTTGGCTCGCAGTTTCAGAGGATCAGTCCACGCTTGGCCCACTCCATAGCTCTGGGTCCAAGATGAGCCAGAATATCACAGCAGAAGAATGTGATGTAGGACAGCAGTTCAGGGCATGGCAAAAACCAAGCAGAGAGAAATTGTACCAGGGACAAAATATACATCCCCAAAGCATGCCCCCTTCCTTGCCTACAGTTACCATTCAATTAATCCGTATCAGTGAATTAACCCACCAATTAGGATACAACTCTTATAATTTAATCATTTCACCTTTGAGAATTTTGTACTGCCTCACACCTGAGCTTTGGAGGATACCTCATATCTAAACCATAACACTGTGAATTATTGCATTTGCCTTTAACCAACTGGAAAAAAATGGTGTAGTGACCAAAATCAACACAAATATCCTGGGTTAGTCTCCTGTTTTTAGTTGGAAATTTCTAATCTATTTTCCAACTAAAGAGAAACACTACACCAAGAGTGAACATAGGCAAAAACTTTCTCGTATACACATCTAAAAACCACAGAACAGGTTTAGAAGTGGCTACATTTCAACTTAAAAAAAAAAATCCCAAGAGGCTCACGGCTGAAAGCTTTTTGGAATAATTATCCTCATTTGACCATGAAATTAAATTGTGCTAGAACAGGCTGTTTCAGAACAAATCTAAACCAGAATCTACAGATTTAATTCAATAGATGTTAGACCACTCTGGACAGCAAAACAAGAAAAATCCATAGCATTATTAACATAATCAAGTGTGGAAGTTCTTTTTGTTTAATTTTACTTTTTTGTTTTAAGTGAAATTACACAGACATTTTTTAGCTATTTTAGCCTCTATATAAATTTTCCTTTACCAACCAACACATGCAATGAAAATAAAAAAGAATTTTAAACCTACCTAACGTCAGTTCTTTAAACAAAAAAAAAGATTATATGCCTGTAGGCCTCTCCTTTCTCTATAACCTGGGGATGTTAATGGAAGCTAGTTTATCATCACATTGAATATGAAGAAATGTGGATCCTCTTCTCAGCTGTGATACTTATCTTTACCCAAACTGCATTAGACCTGTAGGCCCTAAAAACTAACTCATATCATGAACTTCACCATCTGGCTTCCATTCACCTTCCAGCCTCGTCTCTAGCCAGTTCTCCTTCCATTGAGCAAGTTCTACTGGGTTTATTTTAATTTCTTGAATGTCATGTTCTCTAGTGGGCTGGATCATTTTACCCTCGATACCTTTCTATTTTGTGTGGTTAATTACTTCTTTTCCTCCATTGGCTCCTAAAAGCCCTCTGTGAGCCCAAATCTGAATTTTGGTGCTCTTCTGTCAAATAAAGTCACTCTCCCATGCAGAGTTACGGAGCTGTTCCACGTGATCTTTAGCGTCTGTGTGCGTCTACCCCTTCTATTTATTTGCTCTCCATTGCACTATAAGTACTGTTTAGGTAGAGGAAGTTCAACTTTGCAGATACCATCAATGTTCTACCAGTGACCCCTTGGGTCCCCTTTCCAGTTTCAGGCATAACAGTTCTCTGTGGGCTTTTGTTCCCCCAAAGCCAACACTTACATCCAGCTGTCCCTCTCCTGGGCATTTTTCCAGAGGATTTAGAATCAGCACATTACAGTGACACAGCAAAATCAGTGTTCTTAGCAGCTCAATTTACAATAAGTAAATTATGGAACCAACCCAGATGCCCCTCACTGGATGAATGGATCCAAAAACTGTGGTATGTATATACCATGGAATTTTACTCAGCAATTAGAAACAATGATATTGCAGCCTTTGAAGGTAAACAGATGGCTATGGAAGAAATCATGCTGAGTGAAATCAGCACAACCCAGAGAACCAAGAGTTGAATGTCTTCACTCATCCATAGAAGCTGGAGCCAGACCCTCACCATTGCGAAATGTGGTCAGTTCTCATGTATTAAACCCTGAAAAGGTGTAGTGACACACAACCTAAGGTATTCGTAGAGATGTACTGGGAAGGAGGGGTGTGGGGGGAGGGACAAGGGTGGGTAATTAAGGGGGGGTCTCTAGAGGGTAAATCTTATTTTCAAAATATAAATATACTATATTGTTTTGTTGGAAAAATAAAAAATCAATTTAAAAAATTATAAAAAAATTAATGCACATTTTTTTATTATCCTAAAATCAGGAAATGGTCTGACAATAAAAAGGCTGCTTATGGGATAGTGTTATTTTAAACTTTACTTTTATTTTAAACTTTACTTATAGGATGTGATATCCTTGGAACTAAGGTTTTCCCAGGAAAAAAAAAATCAATGGGAACATTAATTGTTTTTCAGACCAGAGGGCTGCCTTCCATGGCCAGGATTTCTCAGCTAACACACAGAGCAGGTGGTGAATGTGAACTGCACTTAAATAAAGACCAACAGGTGTGGGGGTATAAATAACCCAGTTTCCAGGCAGAGATGAGCTGAGGGTGATTTAGAGGGTCTGTCTCCTGAGCTCCACAGTGAAGAAACATTGAATCATTCCTTCCGTACACATTACACATTAACTGAGCACCTAAACTATGTGCCAGTGGCAGGGATGAAGAAACAGCAACAACTCTCCTGAGCGTGGCAGGATTGACCTAATCCACCCGCTGTGGGTCCTCTTATTCTCTGTCCCACTTCTTCCCCCCGCCATTTTTTCTTGGGTCTCCTGAATAAACACTATCTTGTGAATTCTCCATTCAGGATCTGCTTCTGAGTAATCCAACCTAAGAGTCATATAAGAGACTCCTATAAATGTATACATCTTGTTCCTGGTACATACACAGAATCACTTCAAAGCGCAAACTTTCAGTCCTTTTATTTGATGGATGGAGGATCCAAAACCCTGTGACATGTGCAACTCATTTGATCAGTGAGTGGATGGCAGAACAAATGTGTGGACACATGCGCCACTTACCTATGTGCCCTTTAGCTCATTAAAATTCCTGTAGAAAGGAATCAGGTTGTGTGTATAGCTCAGTGTAGCTTGCACAAAGCCCTGGGTTCCATCTCCACAACTACAAACATAAGTAAATAAATAAAAATAACAGAACCTTTAGTTCTATTTTAAATACAATAGTAATGATATAAATGAAAGCTATTATTTATTGAATGTTTACCATATGTCAGATATTATGCTAAATGAATTATACAAGTGACTCCATTTGAAATTCACAGTAACCTATGAAATAGGAACCCCTATGTTTCACATTGCACAGATGACAAAACCGAGAGAAAAGATAAGAACCATGTTGAGGGTCACATATCTAATATATGGCAGATCTGGTGTTTGAAACCCTGAAGTCTGGCTGCAGAGCCTGTTGTATTAAATTTCAGAATTTTTCCCATCTAAAAAAAATTGTGCAATTGTGTATGGCATTATTTAAAATCACTCAAAAGATTATTACTTTTAAATTCCTACTTAGTGTGTTTCTTGATCTTCCTTTTGTTGAAGAGGGGCTAATGGAACATTTTCAAAAGTGATAGATTCTTTCGTCAGAAAGATGCACACATACATATAATATTGAATATAATCTCCAGGTGAATTAAGGATCCTCTAAATCCACAAAAATAGGTTAACATTTCCTGCTGTAAGGTAAACTCAGACATAGCATCATCATTAATGAAGAGCCTCTAAAAAGGACAAACGGGGGTCTGGAGTGGTGGCTCAGTGGTTGGAGTGCTTGCTTGGCATGCATAAGGACCTGGGTTTGAACCCCAGCACCACATACACATTGAAGTGTCAGGGAAACAAAAGCCAGATGAAAACATAAATAAAATTGATTCTTTTTCTCTCCTTCTTTCCCTCTTTTCTCTATTAAAAAAATTTACAAATGGAAGATAATGCCCAGGGTGCCTTGCCCCCACTATCTAGGTTTTAACCAAGGAAACTTACAGTCATGTCTATTGTAAATAGCAAAAATAACAATTTTCTATAATATTTTATTTATTGAGATAATGTTTATTCACATTCGATTGTGAGAAAAAAATCAGAGATAATTTGTTCACTTGGCCTTGTTTTCCCGAATGTTAGCATGCAGAAGCATTGCAGAATATTTTAATAATATAACACACCAATCTTATCTGTGTATGTATTAAGTTCTATGCATTGCTTTTGGTCTGCTTAGCTTTATCTATACATTAATGCAGTTCAGAAACTGAGTTATGAGTACCCATCACCTTTCCCTTTTCAAACTATAGCCACCTCCCCCACACCACCCAGTTCTTTTTTTTTTTAATTCTTTACAATCATGAAATCTGTTCTCTATTTCCAAAATGCCGTCATATCTAAAACGTCAGCTAATTGAATCAAATAGTATGCAATCTTCCAAGGCTAGCTTCTTCCCTCAGCTTAATTCTCTGGAAATTCACCCAAGTTGTTGTATGCATTCTCCTCGTGCTAAGTAGCAGGCTATGGAATGTGGATCGTTTTTCTACCACTGCGGTAATAAAATTCTACAAGTTTAATGCCTTCAACCAACACATTTTGTATGTTTGTCACTGGGTGACACGTCCCTTTCTGGAGGCTCCTGGGAAGAATCCTTTTATTTATTTGCCTTTTCCAGCTTCTAGAAGCTGCAGATACTCCTTGGCTCATGGCCTGTTCCTCCATGTTTAAATCCAGCCAACATAAAGTAAAACTTTTTTATATCATATCACTCCAACACCCTTTTTTCCCCTTCCATTTCTAAGGACACCCAGACCATTTAGACTAATCTTTCCATCTCCAGGTCAGCTCATCAGCAGCATTAATTCTATCTGCAACTCTAATTTGCTTTTGCCATGTGACTTAAAATATTCACAAATTGTAGGAATTATGATGTGGACATTTGAGCAGGCATTACTGTTACCATCAAGATATGTACATATCTGGGTTGATTTCAGTTTCTGGATAATTTAAGTCAAGCTACTACGAATATATATATATATATACACACACACACACACACATATACATATATATGTATATGCATATATATGATTATCTGATTTTATGAGAACATAAGCTTCCTTTTGTCTGATGCAAATGCTTAAGTTTCAGATTGCTGAATTGCATGGTAGTTGCATGTTTCCTTTTAGAAGAAGCTACTGTTCTCCTGAGTGGCTCTTCCATTTTACATCTTTGCTAGCAATCGACATTGAGGCTCTTTTTAATTTTAGCCTTTTGATACACGTGCGGTGATATATCATTGTCATTTTAATTTGTACATCCTTAATCATCGATGGAGAACCACTTTTCAGGTGCTTATAAATTACCATGTATATATTCTCTTTAGCAAAATGCTTCTTCATGTCTTTTGCCCTATTTCTAAATGGGTTGTAAGCTTTTCAGCTGTTGAGTCTGGGAGTTCTCTGTGTCTTCCGGGTATTAGTCCTTCATTGGCTATGTGGTTTGTAAATGCTTTCTTCCCATCCATAGCTTGTGTTTTCATGTCCTTAACAGTGTCTTCCACAAAGAAAAAGTTTAAATTTTGATATAGTCCCAGATTACTATTTCCCCCTTTTTTTTAAAGAGAGGACAGTGAGAGAGAGAGAGACAGAGAGAGAGAGAGAAAGAATCAATTTTGTTTAGTTTTTCATGTGACTTGTGTTCCTCTGACACTTTGTCGTGCATATGGTGCTGGGGCTCTAACTTGAGTACTCGCACATTCGAGGCAAGCACTGTAACCGCCAAGCCATTGCTCCAGCCTCTCTGTTTTCTTTTATGCATCATAATTTTTGTGTCAAAAGTAAGAACTTATTGCCTAATCCTTCTTCTCAAAGATTTTCTCCTGTTTTTTCTTCCCTCACTTTTCCAGGTGTAAATTTTACAATTAAGTCTATGATGCACATTGACTTAATTTGTGTATATAATATGAAGTTTAGAGTAAGTTTTTTTTTCACTTGAATGCCCAATTGCTCCAGACCCTTGAATAGTAATTTAGGACAATTTGGACTTTTCATATGGGAGTATTTTTCTCAGCACACCAATTGCTCCTACTCTGAAACTATCCTTTTGCCATTAAATTACCTTTGGACTGATTTCAAAAAACAGTTCTGCACATTTTTCTGGCTCCACAATCTTTTATATTTTATGCCTTGATTCTTCATATACCCTTTCTGAACTGTTTTAGGAGCTAATTTTCTTCATCTCAATTATAGCAGATCTTCTCTGTATAGTTGAAAGTTGAATCACTACCTACAGGAAGGAGTTGCTGTGTAGCAAAGCATAATAATGTCTCAATAAACATTTCCTTAAATGAAATCAGCCTACTACTCTTTTCAATGTTTATAAACCCTGTAAAATGTATCTGCCCACATGCACAGCTTTCTGACAAATATGCACACGGCTTTTATTCATCTCTGCTTAGGAGTAGGTAAATACATCCTACTGGGAACACAATGGTGGCTTCTAAAGCTTGCCTTCTCCAAACATCATCTGAATCTCACTGTTCTTACCCTCTCTCCACCCTACCCCTCCAGCCCCTTTGGTTAGTCCCTCACAGTCACAAAAAGTAACTGAACCACTTATATACATTTCTTTTCTTTCTTTTTTCAACGTTTCTTTTCTTTTCTCTTTTTAAGAGAGAAGGACAGTGAGAGAGAGAAAGAGAGAGAGAGGAAGAACCAACTTCAGTTTTTCATGTGCTCTGAGACTTCCTTGGGATGTGGTGCTAGGGTTTGAACCCACATCCTCACACATGCCAGCCAGGCAAGTGCCTTAATTGCTGAGCCACCACTCCAGCCCCTACATTTCTTGATTGAAGACATTAGTGCTCCTTTATGCCTAATGTTATATCTACCTTTAATTTATACATTAAAATATTTACATTTAATTGGGTTAGGAAAGAGTTTTATTTGTTTTGGGGGGACTGGTAAAGAAAAGTCATAAATCAACAAAGAATTCAGATTTTGTACTACTAAGAAAGAGAATGAGAAGGAGGAGGAGAAAAAGAAAAAGAAGCATATACCAGCTGCACATGGTGACTCATACTTGTAATCCCTATTACTTACGCGGCGGAGACAGGATGAGTGCAAGTTCAAGGTCAACATGGACAATTAGCAAGATTGTCTCAAAATAAAATTTAAAAAAGCGTTAGAGATGTAGCTCAGTGGAAGAGCACATGCTTAGTGGAAGGTCATATAAGGCCAGTCTTGGTTAATCTCCAGCAACAACAACAACAACGATAAAAAAAAAAAAAAGAAAGAAAGAAAGAAAGAAAGAAAAAAAAATAGCATATACCAGTTGGCTTATGTGAATGATGGGTAAAACTGAAAATTTCAAATTTAAGTACATTAAATAGCAACTTTGCCTAATTGTATAAAAAGGAAATTAGATTTCAGTGATTTGAGGGAGACACTGGATTTTGTGGAATGGAAGAGAGGATTGCTGGAATCCCTTTAGGCTTATTTCGCTGACATTACCAGGATTATTCTTAATGTTTATACAGGGCTATATTTTTAAATAAAAAGTTCATGAAATAGTTAAAATTTCATCCTTATCATCATTGTGAGGTATTTTCTACCCAATTTCGATAGGTAAAAATCAAAAGTTGGAGATGCTAAATGACATACTTAAGGCACATATAAACTTTATTTATTCTGCAGGCAAAGTCGTGCATTGCTTAACTATGGGGAATTTCTGAGAAACTCATTATTAGCCAATTTCGTGATTGTGCAAACATCGCAGAGTGTACTTGCACAGCCTCACACAGCTATGACATCACTAGGTAATAAAGTTTTATGGGACCATTATTGTGTATACAGTTCATTATTCACCAAATCATTGTTATGAGGAACATGACTGTATTTGCTTCACTCTAACGAGCAAAAAGAATTGACTTTTTAGGCTAATTTGGATGAGATGAGAACCTCTGTAGTCTTCCTGGTTCCACCTCCTGTCTTTAGATTCTCTAGAACAATGAAATTTCCAGGAATCCTTATACCAGGAACACTGGGACCCACCCTTTCCAACTTAGAATTCTCTTGTAGAGCAATGCTGTTCAACACCACTTTCTGCATGACAAAAATTTCCTGTATCTGTGCTGCCCAATATGGTAGCCATAGGTTCATTGAACCACTGAATGCTTGAAAGGTAGTGCTACAAAGAACTGACTTTCAAGGATAATTAAAATAAAAATTTGAATAGCTACATATGACTAGAAGGTTCTAGACCTTCTCCCTATTTTCCCATCTTTATCAGCTATGTTAATTAGGTTTCCATCGCTATGACCAAAATACTTAACAAGAGGAGGGTTTCAGTGATTCAGTTCATGGGCATACTCCATTGCTCTTGGCCCAAGGTGAGGCAGCACATCATGGCAGTGGGACATGGTGCAGGAGTATTGTTCTGCCCATGGCAGATGGTAGGCAGAGAAAGGGGAAGGGGCTTTGAGGAAGATGAATCCTTCTAAGGCACAGTGACCCACCTCCTCCAGTTACTTGCCACCTGCCTATGGTTACCACCCACTCAATCCATTCAAAATAGATTAATCTGATTAGGTTATAGCTCTGAGTTGAATGATTTTACCTCTGAATATTCCTGCATTAACAGGAGGTTTTGGGTAACAACTGATATCCAAACCATCAGATTGGCTGAACACAATTTGGCTCTTTATCTACCACTTTTGATTTCAAATTATTCCCTAGCCTTACAAACACACAGATAAGTATTTTTAAATGTAATGATTTTATTAAAGTATTTAATAATCTCATTTTTATTATCTCTTTTTTCCTGACATTATGAAGCTTATTATTTCTGCCTCTATTAATACAGTGTCAATGAGAAAAGTGAGAAACATCCTTGTGGACTTCGTTTCATCTCTATTATTCTTCAAATACAATTATTATTTATTCTTCATGATGAGTTTCTTGATGTTCAGCCCTTCATTGTTCTTATTGTCTCTTATACCAACATTTGCTATCTAGACACCCTAATCCCCAGTGGGGATCACCTGTATTCCAAGGGCGTCATGACTTTTTTCAGGGTCATTGTCCTGCCATAATGAAACTGACTCTTGTCTTCCAGCCCATCAAATGGAAACACCTCATTGCCCCACATTTAGGAAATCCACCATGGAGAATAGCCCAGCATCTCTCCCCTCTTTAGAGCTATTTCCATAATTCACTCCTCTTCCTTCCTGTAATATCACTCCTTCCCCCAATTTGCATCATTCATTGAATTTTTTTGACAATTTTTTTAAGAGAGAGGGACAGTGAGAGAGAGTTTAGTTCCTCATGTAGCTTTTGTTGTTCAGAGACTTTGTTTTATATGTGGTGCTGGGGTTTGAACTCAGGTCCTTGCACATGCTAGGCAAGCACCATAACCACTGAGCCACCACTCTAGCCCCTCATTGAAGTTTTCTGGTACCTTGCCATTAGGCTTACTTTTTATCCCAAGACCCATCACCATCCAGATGTTTTCACTGTCCATGAGGAAATCATGGTTGAGACTTTATTGCCTTATCCATTTGTGTAAGTCTCTCTTCCATTGCTATAACAGGATACTAAATATTGGGTGATTTATGAAGAATAGAAGTTTGTTTAGCTAATGGTTCTGGAGGCTGGGAGATCAAGATTGGGTGGCTACAACTGGTGAGGACCTTGTATTACATTATAGCATGGTAGAAAAGTGGAAGAGCAAGTAGGCGCATGTAAAAGAGACAAAGGGATAGCCTTTTAATAACCTGCTCTGATGTTGTAACTAATCAACAAAACTCAACCACTGCCATAAGAATTAACTGAGTCTTGCAAGAGTGGCATTTGTGAGGGTAGAGCCCTTACGACCCAAATGCCTCTTAAAGGTTATAACACCTCTCAACACCAGTATGCTAGAGACCAAATTTCAGTATGAGTTTTGAAAGGAACAAATCACATCCAAACCATAGCTCCACTCAATCTTCTTAACCTCGAGTATTTCCACCTCACTCTACCATTGCCACCATCTGCCAACTGTCCTTGAACGAGTCATCACTCAAACACATTCAAGCAATTCTGATACTTCCTAAATACCTTCCTACCTTTGAATACTTTCACTCAGATATGACTACTGCCTCTATAGTTTGATCTATGAGGATTTCCAGGCCCTCACATTCATCTTTCAGTCTCCATCCTCAGAGTCTTTCATCCACCATTTTAACAAATGCTCCCTTGCCAATAATCTCCACGCCTTTTGTTTGTTGCTGCCTATCATGCAACTAGATACACACAGCCCTGTAGCATGTGATCTGCCTAGTTCACCTCTCACATACTGGAACTATAATGTTGTGCAGAAAAAGTCACCTATTGACTGTTGCTCCTAAACAAAAACCCATGGTTGTTCAACCTCAGCCGGAGCATCAATACTGCCAGACAGTCCTGTTGTTCTGCCTGGATGTCCTGGACCCCCTTCTCCAGGCAAGCCTCCTGTCATGGGGAATCCCCAGGAACTCTGGTTTGCAGTTACTGCCTGTGAGTTGAAGAGGCCCAGCTCTGTACCCTTGGAACCATTTTCTCTTCTAAAGTCCTGGTGGACAGCAGCTCCCCTTGGATGTCCCACAGACACCTCAAGTGCACCCTGTCCAGTTTCCAGCCTTTTCCTCTGTAGAGCTGCTTTCCCTGTGTCCCCAGTCTTAATGGATTATGCATCTGGCATTCAGCACAAACCACAGATTTCCAGCTGTCTCACTGGCCCTCTATTTCTCCCTCTTTAGATCAAATTAACAAGTTTTTTCAATTTCTTTAGTACATTTCCCTCAGTGTTATGCATTTTTTTAACACTGACTTTCAGTCTAGCACACAATAATTTTAACCTTATGCTGTGCCCTCCATTGGGTCTAGGCACTAAACTATGTTTAAGGCATTACGTTTCTCACAAATAAAGGTTATTGCGTCCTGAAGTGATGTTTTTCAATGATTCCCACTGCCTTCAGAATCAAGTTCTCATTCTAAACTTAACTATGGCTTAAGTTGCTGGTCTCACTGGTTTCTTTCTCGACCACTTAAGAACACAAATGATAAGAAGGTCACACTGAGCTTCTTTCATCTCCCTGTCTGTGACACATGCTCTCTGTCTTGTGTCCCTCATGCTGTCAGGAATAGCTTTACCCTCCATTTTGTTCCAGTGGGTACTAATTAGCACCTACTTATTAAAATTATCAGGGTCAGAGGAATGCACATTGATTCTCATTCTTTATAATAACTGGTCAATGTTCTCCCCAATGTTGATGTAACATGTAAAGAAAGAGGAATACATCTATTCCAGATAAAAACCAAAACAAATGGATGGCTATGGGAGAAATTATGCTGAGTAAAATCAGCTTAACCCAGAGATCTAATGGTCAATTGTCTCCACTCATCTGTGGAGGTTGGGACTAGACCCTGGACAGTGAGAAAGTTGGTCTATTATCATGTGTTAAATCCAGATAAGGTGTAACGTTATACAACATAATCCTTTTTTAGAGATATTGTGGGAAGGGGAAGGGAGGGATAAGGGTGGGTAATTGGGGGGGCACTCCTGGGGGTAATTGTAACATCCAGAATCTATACACATTTTATGATATTTTGTTAAGAACCTGTATGGTTGTTAAAAATAAAAAAATTAAAACAAAACAACAACAACAAAAAAAAAAAAATGAACAGAAGACAGGAGGAGTAAACGGAGCATGTGGTCCTGAACCGGATCCCCTCTTACAGGAGATAAAAACTGTTATAAAAACTGGATGATTAAAGGCAATAGAATATGGACTGCAAATCAAATGAAAGTTGTGTTTCAATGCTAAACTTCCTAAATTTTCAAGTAGCACTACAGTAACATTAGCAAATACCGTATTCCTTAAAAATGCATGCTGAGCTGTTAAAGGATAAAGGGGCATGCTATACCCAACCTATTCTAAAACAACTCAGAAAAAATAAACCTTAAACATGGATTATTATGTGTATATATTTTTACACAATTGTTTTAGTTAACTTTTTTGTTGCTGTGACCAAAAGACCTGATGAGAGCAATTTGAGAAAGAAAAGTGTTTTAGTTATTGGTGGGGGAGTCATGTTTTCAGAAGTCTCAGTCCATAGATGGCTGACACCATCTCTCTGGGCTTGAGGTGAGGCAGATCATCATGGTGGAACAATGTGGCATAGGAAAGCAAGTCAGGACTTAGCCACCAAGAAGCAGAGAGAGCTCTGCTCAACAGTGACAAAATATAAACCCCAAAGCATGCCCTCCACAACCCACCTTCTCCAGCCACACTCTGCCTACGGTCACCACCAAGTTAATTCCTATCAGGGGGTTCACCAACCGATTGGGTTAAGGCTCTCATAACCCAATCATTTCACTTGTAAACCTTGCATTTTCTCACACATGAGCTTTTGGGGGACACCTCAGTAAACCATAACAGTGATTTATATATGTACATGGGTATATGCATATGCACACACATATATAGAAAAGAGCACACAATAAGGCTGGTATGGTACTATATTAAACTTGGGGAATTTTAGGTGAAGCGTATAAGAGACCCGTGCATTACTGTGATATCTGTATAAGCTTGAAATTACTTTACAAAAAAGTTATAAAGGGAGTTCTGGGATTCTTTGATTTCCAGCTTGCTAACTATCATCAAGAAAATGTGAGAGATTCTGTTCTCGTCATTCTTTTTGGCACATGTGCTAAAATTAAACAGTGTCATAGAAATCCCTATAATATAACATATTTTATTTAAAGGAATTGCCTGGTAAAATTCAGAAGAATAGATTATAAATGTAAGTATCTTAGGCAATCTTTAGAAAAATTTTGGATGTATACAAAGTGTCATTATCAGTGGGTGATTGAATCATTGATAGAGTTTTATGTGACTTTTTAAATTCTTATTATTTGTTTTTTCCAATTTGCTACAGCGAATATTTATAAGTTGTTAATAAGATAGAGAATAAATTTAAGGGGTTGGAGTGGTGGCTTGTTAGGGCACTTGCCCAGCATGGGCAAGTATATGAGTTCAAACCCTAACACCATGTATACAGAGAAGTCTTGTAGCAATGAAAGCCACATGAAAAACTAAATAAAAAATGTTTCTCTCTTTCTCTCTCTCTCTCTATCTTAAAAAAAGAAAATAATAAAATAAATTTAAGATACATTAGAAAAGAAAATATAAAGAAAATTTAGTCAATAGATTCATCTCCCCCATGACCTTGGTGATAGAGTCCAGAGTAAGGAACAGTCAGACAGAACTCTCTAAGGAGTGTCTTCCATTACTTGATAGTCCATATATCTAAGGACTCTTACCATGTATTTCTTAGAGAAATAAGCATACAAAAAATTTTATGGATTGCAAACTTACAATGATTCTCCGAGTCTCTTCCTTATTCCTACCACTTTCCAAAACAAATGGTAACCATGATCACTGCTCTATAGAGACCTAACTTTTGTATCTCAGTAGATCATGACCAAATTGTATAACACTCTATGCCAAATCTGAAAACCCTAAATTCTGGATTCCATATGTTGATGTATACTGCAGGATTTTGAGAGCAGGAGTCTTGTCTGTTTTGACTACTATTGAGTACCCAACACATATTGATTTTTAACAAATATTTTATGCAGAAAAAACATCATTCTAATCTGTCTCACCTTAATTGAACATTTTATGCCCCTTGTAATTTGTCTGCCAATTCTAATGCAGTATTAGACATTGGTTTTAGTAGTAAAATTAATCTAGAATTATTCATCCATCAAATCTGATGTCTCCCATCTGAATTCAGAATCTCTTCTGTGTTCCCCAAGCTCCTGGCACCTCTTGTTATTGCATTGATTAGAATGTCACATGGCTTGTTCACTACACTGTGCCAATCTCAAGCACCAACTGAAGAGACCAGGAGGTCCTGAAGTATTTACCCACACATCTAGAATGTCATTCAACATAGCATAGGCTTTCAGAGACTTGACCTGTTGTGGATAAATCTAATTCAACATCCTTAATTCACAGGTGAAAAAAACAGAGATCCTAGGAGGTTAACACCTTGTTCATGGTCATAACTAAATATCTAAAGACAGCAATAAGAACCCAGGCTTCTATATTGATAGCTATTGTTCTTTCTTTTTCAATATAATTCTATTCTTTTTTTTTAACATCTACCCATCTTCATAAATACATCAATGTATTGGTCTAAAATAAAAGCTGTAGTGTTAAGTGTAAAACCTGCTGCTTTTATCTCATAAGTCTTCCTTAATTTCCTTAATCTCAAGGTCTCCTCTGATCCTATGTAGTCTTAGAGATTTTCTTTCTGTTTAAAACTGTTACTTCCACCTTCTGGTCTCAACATTGGTTCAACTACAGCATTTCAGTTCTTCATGATTTAGTCATCATTGCGCATTCATTCTCCAGATTTTCCCTGGAATGCATTCCAACAAAGAATTTCTGGGTGATATCTGTCCTTATTTTATCCACAAGAAAAAAGAAATAACAGTGGCAAATCAAGGATGAAATTTCATTTCATCAATGAATGACTTGCTTACATCCTTAAGAGGTAATTTTGAAAAAAACCATTAGCTCCTGTCCAATATCCAAATCCATACTTTTAATAATTGGTACCACGTTTTAGTTGATCGAACTGACATTCAGACAAAGACTATTTTGTAGCAGCTGAGGGTGGCTATGTGACTAACTCCTAAATAATAGAATAAAACCAAGTGATTTGTGCACTAACATCTTCTTAAAGAGAAAGAATATGCCCCACCTTTTTCTTTCTCTTGTCATGTCAGCTTGAATCTTGCCTTGTTTCTCTACTAACCAGAGAAGTGATCTTCAACATGAGATGGCAGATGTGTGATCAAAATGTTGGACAACAAGATAAAAAGAGCCTGGGTCCCTGGTGATGATCTATATCCTGCTAGCTCTGGACAATTTATCCCAACTTTTGCAAGAGAAAGAAATAAATTTTTAGTTATCTATGCCACTGCTATTTTGAATTTCTCTGATATGGCAAGGAAGCTGATAGGCTATGAAATCAATATTCATTTAATACTGTTTAATCAAAGTCTTAATAGATTTGCGGAGCACAAAATAATAAAGATAGAATAAAACATTAAAACAGTTGAACGCAGAGTGAATACATGATCAATAAATCTAGCCCATTTGTAAACTAGTCAAGAGTAGACAGAAAATTAGTATTTATGCTCCATTGAGCAATTTTATTATATTTTTCCTAGCCATATACTTTGAAGACAAATCTTCACCAAAAAGAAACTTGAAATTCACCGAGTGTCAAGGAAATACAGCCTGTGAAGGGTCAAACCAATTAGTGCCTTATTCTTATTTTAATGATCATTTTACACATTCATGCATTTTCCACCTAATTTCTCATCATGATTTCACTCATGGCTCCAGCCAAACTGAATTGTTTACATTTTGATGTAAGACTCATTTGATATTGTATTGCTGTTTCTTTATCCAGGCCACTAGCACATAGTAGGTGCTCAATTAATGTGCATAGAAGGAAAATATAGATATATAGAGTGATACAATAATTCAGTACTTTTGCATTGACTGGTGTCCGTGTGTGCGTGTGTGTGCACGTGCGCTCACACGTGTGTGAGTGTGCGTATATGTTAACTGGGGACTGAACCCAGGGGTGCTCTACCACTGAGCCATATTCCCAGATCTTTTTAGTTTTTATCCTGAGACAGGGTCTTGCTAAGTTGCTGAGGCTGGCTACACTGACATCTTGAAGAGCACTGGATGAAGTGATTGTGGCTATAAAATATGCAGCTGGGTGATGTTCTCACCTGGTTTTGTAGCAATTTCCCTGTTCATACCCTGAGGGCTTCATCTTCATTAAGACACTAAGCGAGACTCAAGTCATTAGCTATGGAACCAGAAATTAAGGCTGGAAATCCTCAGCTATTAAGTAACCAACACAGGTGTTCAAGAAATAGAAATATGCTAAGGAATACCGGAAAAATGTGTTTTTCAAATCTTGAGATACTGCACACAAGACTGAACAGGCCTACAGACCAGAGGGGAATAAGATAGGAAGCACATTGTGGAGGTGAAGGGTCTGCAGTGAACTGCCACTCTCAGTGCCGTCCATCGAGGAAGACACTCTCCAGATCTCGTCTGTCAATTTTCCAGCAGGTGGGATGCTCATCTGGGCTTCAAGGTTTTTCCCTGTCCCTCACACTGATCTCACCCTGGTAGTCCAGGGAAGATGCCCATTCCTCAAGAGGCAAGACAGGGGAGATTGATGTGTGTGCCAGGAAGGTGTCAGGGCTATGGCCATTGAGGAGTGCCAATGGCCCGAAGGAAAACCACTGAATTTGATCAAGATGGGAATGATTAGCTTGAATTGTACTATTCAGGTGGCATTATATTTGAGACATTCCTAGAGAAGATGAATTTTTAATTCGGTCTTCATGAGGATGATAGAGAAGGCCTGGAGGGAATTGTAAAAACTAGAAATAAACTGGCAGAAATGAAAAAATCATGAGGCAGGAGATTATTGATTAGTGTTGTAAAATAGTGACGATGTGGAATAACAGGATATAAAGGAAAGGGGCAACAAAGTACATTCACAGAGGGCTTTGCAGAGATCCTAATGCACCTAGGAGTTCAGATTCCTATTTCTTAGTGCCCTGGGAATGGGGTGTTTTAAAGAGACAGTGTTTCAAGATACCAAAACTTAGATGTTAATGGTACATTCAGGAAGTAATTCTGTTCATAATTGTAATGGAAAACTTAAGTTCAGATATAGAAAAATCAAGAAAGGATTGACATTTTTTCCTGATTATTTTATTTCCCAAATGTTTGTATGGATTTGCCATATTAAATCAATTATGATAGAATGAACCAGTCAATACCTTAAACTCAAATTCAGTCCTACAAGTGTCTATCTACACAAAGAAATAAAAACTAGAAAGCGAAACAAGCGCACCTTTGGTACATAAAATATTGTGGGGAAGAGTGGATTAAATATGATATTCTAACAAAAGTAGCCAAGGCTTTTCCAGTTTGCTCCTGAGATAGAAATATTTTTAGCTTTGTGAAAATGCTGCAATTTTTAATAAACAATATGAAGTGCTTTAGTACCTCACAATGTATTTCTCAGATTTTAAGCAGGCAAAAAGATAAAATGTATGTAACGTCACTTATATTTTCTTCCCAAAATAAAGCCAGTTGATCATGTCCCCAAACAGAACTTCTTATATTAATTTTATCTTATAAGAGCTATTGAAGAAATTATTGCAACTGAACATTTATCTTTCACATTTGTTCCTTTTTCTTAGAAAAGGACTTTTGTTAAATTATTTGGATTTTATAATACAATGGAGAAAAATGGAAGTTCTTAGCACCAATGACTGTATCTCTGACCACAATGGAATGGGTTAGAAATCACTCAGGAAAATAGGGACATCTCCAAACACACAGAAACTAAGCAACTCACTGCTAAGCAATCCATGAGTCAAAGAGGAAGTTCCTAGGAAATTAAAAAAAATAGAACTAAATGAAAATGAAAACACAATATTTAAAAACTGATGGAGCATAGTTAATTAGAGCAGTCCTGGGAGGGAAATTTATAGTACCTGAAGACTTGTGCTGGGAAAGAAAAAGTCTCTGATCAATAATTTGTACTTCTACCTCAAGAACCTAGAAAAGAAGCACAAAACAAACTCAAAGCAAGCAGAAGGAAGGAAATGATAAAGATTAGAGCAGAAATCAGTAAAATAAAAAAAACTGAAAAATAATGGAGAAAACAAAAAAAAAAGCAGTTGATTTTTTTGAGAAGACTGATAAAATGGACAAACCTCTCTAAAGAATGATGAAGAAGAGAAAACACACACGCCCGTCATCAGAAGTGAATCAGGTGACATGACTACAGACCCCATAGACATCAACCGCATAAGAAGGAGGGTAGGAGCAATGACACAAATGAGCATGACAACCGAGATGAAAAGGGCCATTTCCTTGAAAAAACAAACAACTATAACACACCCATGTTCAACAGATGACTTGAATAATCATATAACCATGAAATAAATTAAATAAATAATTTATTTTGGAGAGAGGGACAGTGAGAGCGGAGAGAGAGAGAGAGGGAGGGAGGGAATCAACTTTATTTAGTTTTTCATGTGGTGTTCACTGCTCCAACACTTAGTACTTGTGCATGTGGTGCTGGGGTTTGAACCCATGTCCTTGCACATGCCAGGCAAGCACCATAACCACTGAGCAACAATTCCATAATTTAAAGGTTCTTCAAAAAGAAAACTCCAGTGCTGGTCTAAATCCTATACAGTTTCCTTCAAAATACAGAAGGAAATACATCCTAGATCAATGTATAAACTTAATATCACCCAAACTATCAAACCAGACAGAGATAGCACAAAAAGGTAAAGGTCAATATCCCTCATAAATAAAGACTCAAAAATTCTTAGCCAATATGGAAGAAATTATGCTGAGTGAAATCAGCATAAACCAGAAAACCAAAGGTCAAATGTCTTCACTCATCTGTGGAGGCTGGAACTAGACCCTGGCCATTAAGAGAGGTGGTCTATTATCAGGTGTTAAATCCAGATATCATGTAATGTTACACAACCTAATACTTTTTTTAGAGATGTTGTGGGAAGGGAAAGGGAGGGATAAAGGTGGGTAATTGGGGGGGTCACTCTTGGGAGTAAATCCAATTTTCAGAATCTATATACATTATATATTATTTAGTTAAAATTTGTATGATTGTTCAACAAATAAATTTCTCGATTAAAAAAATCTAAAAAAAATTCTTAGCCAAATATTGGTAAATAGAATCAAGGAATACATAAAAAAAAGCAATAAACCATGATAAAGCGGGGTTAGGTCCATAGATACAAGACTGTTTCAATATTTGAAAATCAATGTAGTCTACCTGAATAGTGAAGGAAAAAGAACCACATGATCATGCCAAATAATCTACAAAATGTTTCTAACAAAATTCAATATCCATTCTTAACTTGAAAATAAAAGACAGAAAAATAGGAATAAAGAACTACCTAAACTTGATAAGGATTATGAGCAAAATCTATTTTCTTCATATTTGTTGGTGACATAATGATCTCTATACAATATCCCAATGAATCTACAAAACAAAAGCAAAACCTTCTTTGGCCTAAGGAATGAATTCAGCAAGTTTGTAGGATACAAGACAACACACAAAACTCATCTGCATTTCTATATGCTAGCAAGGAACATCTGGACGCTAAAACTAGCATACAAACTTTCGCAATCTCTCAAGCAAAATAAAATACTTTGGTATAAATCTAGCATGATGTAGACTTATATGATGAAAATGACAAGATGCTAGTGAAGGAACTCAAAGACCTAAACAAATTGAAAGATAAACTATGTTGCTGGATTGGAAGACTCAACATAATAAAGATGCAACTTTTTTTCTGAGTTGACATACAGTTTTTAACAAAATTTATATAAAAATCACAGCAAGATTGTTTGTGGATATAGACAAGAACATTCGAAAATGTATTTGGAATGGCAAAGGAATTAGAATAGACAAAAGTAGTTACGATAAAGAAGAATCAAGTGAGAGGAATCTGTGTACTCAATTTCAAGACGTTGTTGAGCTCCTGTAATCAAGATGGGGTGGTACAGACAAGAAGAAAACTCACGCATTGAGGGCACAGAATATAGAACCATGCAAAGATGCCCGACTTATTTTTGGCAAAAGTACAAAAGACACTCAATGGAGGAACGATATTGAGAAAGTTGGATATTTACAGCTAAGGATATGAACCTCAACTTAAACATCACATTTTAAGATAAATCAGCTCAAAACATGTACTAGTATTAAATGTAACATATAAACTGATGAAATTTTCAGAAAAAATATAGAAGGTATTTAAGATCTTGGACTAGCAAAGGGCTCTTAGATTGAGCATCAAAAGCATGATCCATAATGCTAGAATATATGGGTAATCAGTAGGGTAGATGGCTAACCTAACAATACTTCAAATTGAATGACTCTCAGAGTAATAGTGGGATGGCTCTCTAGGATACTTGGAGGCATAGGGAAGGGAATGGGGAGCGGGGAGGGTGTATGAAGAACTCATAGGAGACTGGAGAGTGGGAATATGGGGGAACCATCCCAGAAGCCGATGTCATTCCTCCATGAGCTACCCATTTAACGCATGAGTTCTTCTGGGGGAAACTGCAACAGGGGAAACCCAAGGTGGTCATCCATGTTTTGGCATTACCCCTGGATAACAAAGTATATATACATTGATTACTGTTGGTTTGATAATGTTTCCCCCTCAATTGTATCTCTATATACTTCTAATAAAATTAAAAAAGCATGATCCATAGGAAGGTTAATAAATTAGGTTGCATCTAAATAGAAAATGTTTGCTCCACAAAGGACCCTGTTAGGGATCTAAAGAGAAGAAAAGATCTGGGAGAAAATATTTATAAACCACATGTCTAAGGAGGGACTAACATGTGGAATATGTAAAGAACTTTCCAAACTCAGAGTAAAAGTTTTAATCATCTAGTTAGAAATTGGGCAAACATGCAGAGACTTCCTCTGGGAGGATATGCAAATGGCAAATACACACAGGAAAAGATGTTCAGCATCATAAAGCAACTGGGAAATGCAAATTAAAACCACACGGAGCTAGCACTAAACACCCATCAGACTGGCTAAAATGAAAAAAGTGTTAATGGCAATTGCTGATGAGTATGCAAAGAAACTCCATCAGTCATACGTTACATATAAGATGATGAACATGTAAAATGGCACAGCCACTCTGGAAAATAATTTGGCAAATTCTTATAAAAGTTAGCATACAACGTCCACAGGACCCAGCAATTGCATTTATCCCAGGAAAAGTAAAACGTATGTCCAGACAAATGAACATAAATATTTGTAGCAGACATCTTCGTAATAATTAAAAAACTATACTGGTGTTTTTCAAAAGGTGAATGGTAAAAAAAAACCCAAAAAACTGTGGGGTGCATCCATTTAGCAGAATACTACTCAATGGTAAAAAAGAGGAAATTATTGATACATGCAACAATTTGATTGAATGTTCAAATAATTATGCTCAATGCAAAATTAAAAAATGAATCCCAAAAGGTTACAAACTATGTGATTTCATTTATATAATATTTTTGCAAGGAAAGAGAACAGACTAGTTGCCAGGGTTCAAACTGGTAGTGAGAGTGAAATGAATTGAGTATGGCTATAAAAAGGAGGCACGAGGAACTTCTGTGTTGGAATAGTGCACTCACGTTTGCAAGATGCTTCTGTTGGGAGAAACTGAGTAAAAGGTACAAGAATCTCTCTACGTTGTTACAGTTGTGTCCATTTACAATTTTCTCCAAATAAAACAGTTGAATCTAAAAACCTCAACAGAAAAAGTGGCAGTTGGAGGAATCAGTAAGCATTTGCTTTAGAATTTTTCTGCTCTGTACTGAGTTTAAATATTCTCCAAGTATAAAATTCATTATTATTTGGCACACTAGCAGGATGAGCCTGAAATTAGTTTTACAAGTGAATTAAAATATCTGGTTTCATTCCAGGAAGTACCTTCAGGATCCATTATAGAAGCTACTATTTTGAAATTTTTAAGCAGAAAGTTCTTAAGTGAATTAAATGTATTTTACATCTCTTACTTCTCTTGGCAACATGTTTAGTTAGCTATTATTTTTTAATTAAGCACAAAACAGCAAAGTTTAAAAGTAAGTCACCAGGCATTGTATCTTTCACAAACAACAGAGCTCTTTCTGGAGCACTTAAAAGCTGAATTGCAGGTTTTGCTTGTGATCAAATAGTGACTGTCCCCTTAGAGAGGACACATTGCCCCTGAAAACTGAGAGTATGCGGGGACTGGGTCTTGTACAAAGCGATTTTAACCAAGTTCTGGTAGTAAATCAGAGTTCCTTTTGTCCTGAGTACTGGGTTAGCAATACTCGGTGAAAACTTGTTTTTAAAATTTTTGCTCTCTGTGTGTGTGTGTGTGTGTGTGTGTGTGTGTGTGTGTGTGAGAGTGTGTGTGTTTAAAGCAGCACATATCATTCCTACAAGGCAAAGGTGGCATCTTGTGGAAGCACCCAAAGAGAGGATAGGGATGGGACAAGAAAAAGCAGGACAGAGAGGCTGTTCCTCTCCTGACAAAGAATGAGCCACCCTACCTGCAAATCAGTCTAGAGAGCCTTCTGCTAAGAGACTGGACTGACTTTGTCATGACAGAGGAGTCTGGGGGTACACAGGGTGGAGTTTGGCATCCATTTCTAAGATCCCCCTTTCAATGGCATCAAACTAAAAAATATTTGCACAGCAAAGAAAACAAATTAAAAGCAGGAAGAGAGCCTACAGAATGACAGAAAATCTTTGCCACTTACTCTTCTGACAGAAGATTAATGTCTAGAATACATAGAACTCAAAAAATCCAACATGAAAAAGCCCCAAATAATCCATTCAATAAAAGGGCAAATTAACTAAACAGGCACTTCTCAAAAGAAGGACAAATGACCAGAATCTATCTTCTTCCAGTTATAATGGAAATTATTAAGAATACAAATAATACGGCTAGGGCAGTGGCTCAGTGGTTACAGTGCTTGCCTGGCATGCATGAGGGCCTGGGTTCGAACTCCAGTACCACATACACAACAAAGTGTCAGAGCAATGAAAAATTAAATAAAATTGATTCTCTCTCTCTCTCTCTCTCTGTCCCTCTCTCTTAAAAAAAGAATACAAATAACAACGAATTCTGGCAAAGATGGGGGAAAGTGAACCTCATACACTGTTGGTGGGAATGTAAATTAATACAACCTCTATGGATCAGAATGGAATTTCCTTAAAAAAACTAAAAACTGAACCACCATATGGTCCAGCTATACCCCTCCTCAGTATCTATTTAAAGGAATTAAAGACAGCATACTTCATATATATATATATATTCCCATGTTTATAGCAGCCCAATTTACAATAGTCAAGTTATGGAGCCAGCTTAAGTGACTGCCAACTGGTGAATGGTTAAATAAAGTGTGGTTATGTACACACAATGGAGTTTTATCCACCCTTCAGGAAGGAGGAGATTATGTCATGTGCAGAAGAATAGATGGAACTGAAGAACACTATATTAAGGGAAATAAGTCAAACTGAGGAAATTGAAAATTGTATGTTTTCTCTCATATGTGGAAACTAGAGAGGGAAAAAAGGATTTTAAGAAGGGAGACCAAAGCATAGAGGAAGGACACCAAGAGGAGGGAAGGAGGAGGGCAAGGGGGGATACTCTGGAGTGAAATCGATCAAATTATGTATGCACATGTACGGAAATGCCACAATGGAGCACACTTCTTTATATTAATATGTACCAATAATTTTTTTTTCAGGGCTGAGGACTGAACTCGGGGCCTTGAGTGTGCTAGGCAAGTGCTCTGCCACTGAGCTAAATCCCCAACCCCGTATCAATAATTTTTTAAAAAATACAAAAGAAAAAAAATTTTT
>PVKS010021814.1:0-34651 GCA_004027875.1 Aplodontia rufa | reverse complement strand
AACAATAATAAAAATTTTCCCTAGAATCCAATTTCCTTGATGCTAATGCTCACTTCCATAGATAGGTCCCCTTTTTATTTTATATTATGGTAAATTAAGGGATTTTGTATTTTCTTCAAAATAATATCCAAAGTTCAATTGAATATCATTGAAGCAAAATATTTTTTTTCAGGGCTGAGGACTAAACGCAGGGCCTTGCCTGTGCTAAGCAAGTGCTCTGCACTGAGCTAAATCCCCAACCCCGAAGCAAAATATTTTTAACAAAGTTATAAACCTCAGAGTTTTTAATACTTTATTAATGATAAGAATATTTACAAATGTCAATTATATTAATAAGCAATTCAACCAAATGAATAATTGAAAGAAAAGGGAGGACTGGAGCAGTGGCTCAGTGGCAGAAGCGCTTGTCTGGCATGCATGAAGACCTAGGTTCAAACCATAACACCACAAAAAAAGCTCTGCTGAAAACAATCATTTTGACTACTCCAAGTAGATACCATGAAAAGGTAGTCTGTGCTTCTTTCTCTATCCATCAGACCTGGAGTTACAGTCTGTGGATAAAGCCTGTCAATCAATCATCTCTGCTCTCCACTTATAGAGTAGCATCTTTATCCCTGCTTGCAGTATGGCCATAAGGATATAGGATGGTCTCTAACTGACCATCCATAATTACACTAAATATAAAGAGGCTAAACATAATTAAAAGTCAGAGATTAGCAGAATGGAAATAAAATCATATCCCAACTACATGCTATTTACAAGAAAATCACTTCAAATATTAATGTAATTTAAAAATAAAAGAATAGAAAGAGATATGCTTGCAAGTACTAATCAAATGAAAGTTAGAGTGGCAATCAACATTAGATAAAGTACACATCAGAGATAAACAAAAATTACCAGACACAAAGAGGATCCCTACAGAATTATAAAATATTTAATCCATCAAGAATATGTAATAGTCATATACATATATGACCCAGAAATAGTTTCAAAATACATGATGCAAAAGTGACATAAAAAACAGATAAATCCATAAGTAGAGTGGATGAGTTAAACACACCTCATTTTAGTAATTAATAGAACCACAGGATATATAAATCATCAAATATGTGGAAGGACTGAGCAACACCATCAACCAGAAGGAACTAATGGATATTTACAGAACACATTACCTTAAAATAGTAAAATACTCATTGTTTTCAAACAACCTTGTAGTATTCACCAGGTAGACAATATCATGGATTATTAAGAAGATCTTCACAAATTTTTCAAAGTTGAACTCCTACCAAACATATTCTCTCAGCATGATAAAGTCCAATTAGATATAAAAATTTTTAAAAATGGTAATTTCTATGCACTTGTAAATTAGATTATACACTGCTAAATAACCCAGGGTCAAAGAGGAAGTTTCAAGTGAAATTTCTTTAAAAATATTTTGAAATAGATATATGAAAAATGCTCAATGCCATATATCACTAGGAAATTGCAAATTAAAATGAGATACTACTGTACACCTATTAGAATGGAAAAACATTAAAAGAGAAACACTGATACCCCAAAAGTTGACAAGGATGAAAAAGAACAGGAATTTTATTCATTGCTAAAGTGAATGCAAATTATATGACTTCTTTGGAATTGTCTTATAGAATTAAACTTAACCTTACTGTATGAGCTAGCAATAGCCTTCTCTAGTATTTATATAAATTAATAAATTAATTGAAAAAAAAGTTTTCGGCAATAGTGAAGATTGAGCCCAATCCCCAAATTAGGTGAAAATATATGTCCAAAGAAAAACATGGACCTGTATGCTTAGAGGAACTTTATTCATAACTGTCAAAATTTAGATGGACTATTCATTTTTCATATTTGTAATATATATATAATGTATATGGTTTTCAGAAGCTAAAGGGGAAGGAAAGATGAAAAGGCAAAGCACAAAGGATTTTTAGAGCAGTGAGACTATTCTGCATAATACCATGTTGGTGGAGGATACTCATCACCAAAAAATAAAAAAATCAAAGTAAATGTCAATGGAAATACAACAAACATATCAACATCTGTGGGAAGCAGCTAAAGCAGTGTAGGAAGTAAATTTATTGCACTAAATGCTAATAATAAAGAAAAAAGAAAGGTCTTAAATCAAAGTTTCAAAATCAAAAAACAAAAACAAACAAATACACAAAACAGAAAAAGAACAAAAGAAACCCAAAGTAAGTAGAAAAACAAAAAATTAAAGTTAAGACCAGAAATCAATGAGACAGAAAAAAAATCAATGACACTAAGAACTGGTTCTTTAAAATAATCAATAAATTAATAAATTTCTAGCATAACTGATAAAGAAAAAATGAGAGAAGATACAAATTACTAATAAAAAGAGGTATTATGTTTGGTCTTACAGATCTTAGTAGAAACATAGGGGAATATTATAACTAATTCTGTTCACATTAACTCAACAACATGGATGAAAGTAATTTTGTGGCCCCGAAAGCCACAAACTTTCAGTTCCATTTCACAGAAGTTTAATCCATATGGCAAGTATATTCAGCATAAGTATGGTTTGGAGTATGTATTTGTATGTCTAGGTTCTACCATGCCTTAACTCTAGACTTTTGACAAATGGTTTATCAGTAGTAAATACATGTGTGTCTATATGACATGCTAAAATAATGTCAAAACATTAAGAAAATAATACAAAGGCAAAAGATAAGCAGAGAAATAATATTTACAGTATATTTGACAGTGGGTAAGTGTATTGTATTATAAAGTGTTCTTATCAATCAGGAAGAAAATGGTGTACAGATTCATGGGGGAAAAAATAACCAAGGACATGAACAGCCTATTTTATAAAGAATTAATGCATTTTATAGATGAGCACACCTAAAACATTTAACAAGAAAATATTACTGCAATAAGAATTTTCTCTCTCTTTTTCTTTGTTTATTTGAAATCATACCTATGAATCATTAATTCTTTTTTTTTCTTCTACTACTTTTAGGCTTCACCATTGCAAAATCAGATACTATATCTGAACTTGATTCTAATATTTTATATGTTTTTATAGTTGACTTTTTAATCTGTCTGGAATTTATTTTTCTGTAGCACATAAATTAGGGTGTGAGATTTTTAAATTATATGTTTGGAGCTTTTTTTCTTATTTACAATGACCTTATTATTATCAGTGTGCTTTCATCAAAGAGACAGTATGCAAATTAGAGCAGGTGCTTGAAAGTCAATGCTCTTCGAATTTATTTTAGCATCTGCACTGTAATCATAGACCTAAAGCACTCCACTTAACTCTTATTTGTAAAAATTGGATAAAGCAGAACTCACCATAGCAAGAAATTAAGTCCTTTGGAACCCACAAATAATCAATGCATTTTTAAGACAGTAGAATTTAATAGTAATATTAAAATCTTGATTTTTGAATACCTGGTTCAAAGTCCACGTTAATCATTTATCAGCTGTGTGACCTTGGATAAATTACTTTCCTTCCCTGGGCCTCCATTCTCTTATTTGTTATTTATAATTTATAAAACTTTTTTTTCTTTATGATAATTACTGGGAGAATTAACTTGCCATGAAATCATTTGTTCTCTATAGTAGAAAAATTTTTATTTTCACTCTTTTATTTGTGCTCCTATAATAGATAAAAGTAGGTATTTTCTTACACCTTTAGTTTGTATTTTACACCTAATGGTATTTGCTTTTTACATCCAATTTCCTATTAGATTATTCCTTTAATTGTTGTTTCTTTGTTCTTGGGGAAGGTAGGAAAGAGAGAAAATGTTCTCATTTTAGTGTTAAGTCATAAGAATGTGGAACTCTTTTCTCTAATTCAGGGATAAAGTACCTTTTCATATAATTGTATTTTCAAATATTTTATTAATGCATTATAGTTTTTCATAATAGTGGGATTCATTTTTACATATTCATAAATGCATATAACATAATTTATTCTATTTCAGTCCCCACTACTTCCTAGTTTTCCTCCATGCCTCCCTCTCTGCCTCCCTCTGATCACTTTCTCCTAATATATTGGTTTTCCTTCCATTTATTTATTATTTTTTAACTTGGTACGTCATACTTATATGTAAAAGTGAAATTCTTTATGACATATTCACATTTGCACATAGCATAACTTGCTCAATTTTATTCCATAATTCTTTCTCTTTTCCACCCTTTCTCCCTCCCACGTGATCCCTTTCCTCTATTTTATTATTCTTCCTTCTGTTTTCATGATCCCCCTGACACTTTTTTAATACCTTATTTCTCTCTAGATGCCACTAACGAAGAGAAAAATTCTACCTTCAGTTTTCTGAATCTGACTTATTTCACTTACCATGATGATCCCTGGTTCCATTCAGTTATATAAATTAATGTCATAATTTCATCCTTCTTAATGGCTGAGCGAAGTCTATTGTGTGCATATACCATCTTTTCATTATCAGTTCATCTGTTGATGGGCACCTAGGATGCTTCCATAACTTAGCTATTTTGAATTGCTGTGCTGTAAACATAGATGTACCTGTGTCACTATAATATACTGATTTCAATTCTTTTGGAAAAAAACACCAAGGAGTGTGATAGCTGGGTCATACGGTGGTTCCAGTCCTAGTCTTTTAAGGAACTGCCATACTGTTTTCCACAGTTGTTGTACTATTGTGCAGTACCACCAAAAATGCATGAGTGTACCTTTCCCCCCATATCTTCTCCAACAATTATAGCCACATCCATGAATAAAATATGACAATGCTTCAAAAAAAAATTTGAAGCTGACCTTTAAAATGAAAATTATTGAACACTGAAGAAGACCTGAAAAGATGGTAGAACATCCCATGTTCTTGATTAGGCAGAATTAATATAATTAAAACGTCCATTCTGCTAAAAGTGCTATATAGATTAAATGCGATCCCCAATGTCATACTTTACAGATATTCAAAAAACAATTCTCAAATTCCTTTGGAATAACAAGAAACCAAAAACAGCCAAAACCTTACTAAGCAAGAAAGATGAAATGAATGGTTTTGCAACACCACATATAAAATTACATTATAGAGCTGTAGTAGCAAAAACAGCATGATATTAGTATCAAAATAGGCATGAAGACCTAGATTTGAGACAAATCCATAAATCTCTGAACATCTGATATGTGACAAAGAGGGTCAAAATATAGCATGGAGGAATGTTAGCCTATTCAATAAATGGTGGGGAAGAAACTGGACATCCAATTGCAGAAAATTGAAATTAAATCCATATTTCTCACCTTGCACAAAAACCAAATCAAAATGGAACTAGGAACTAGGAATTAAACCAGCTACCATACAAGCACTAGACGAAAAATTAGGAGCAACACTCCAGCACATGGCAGTAGGCAACGACTTTCTTAACAAGAATCTCAAAGCAAAAAAAAAAATTAAAGTCAAGAATCAGTGAGTGGTATGGAATTAAACTAAAAAACTTTTGCTCAGTCAAGGAATTTGTCAAAATTGTCAAGAGAGAACCTACAGAATGGGAGATAATCATGTCCTGTGATTCTTCCAACAGAGGACTAACATCCAAAATTTGCAAAGAACTCCAAAAACTTAATATCGGAAATACAAACAATCCAATCAACAAATGGTCCAGAGAGCTAAACAGAAACTTCTCAACAGAGGAAATCGAACAAGCCAATGAATACATGAAAAAATGTTCTAAATCACAAGTAATCAGAGAAATGCAAATCATCACTACATTAAGATTTCACCTCACTCCAGTCAGATTGACAAAGATGAAGAATATTAACAGTAACAGATGCTGGAGGTGTTGTAGGGAGTTAGGAACACTAACACACTGTCGGTGGAACCGCAGACTAGCACAGGCACTCTGGAAAGCAGTGTGGAGACTCCTCAAAATATTAGGGATGACCTCAATAAAAATTTTAAAAAGAGTTAAAAAATAATAAAAAAAAATTAAGAATGGATCCACCATATGATTCAGCTATCCCTTTCCTGGGTATTTTCCCAGAAGAACTAGAATCAGCACATTACAGTGACACAGCAAAATCAAGGTTCATAGAAGCTCAATTTACAATAACTAAATTATGGAATCAACCCCAATGCCCTTCACTGGATGAATGAATTTAAACGCTGTGGTATATATATGTATACCGCATATGTATGTATGTATATATATATATATATATGTATATATATATATATACACATACATGCACAATGGAGTTCTACTCAGCTAATAGAAATAATTATATTGCAACCTTTGAAATAAGTGGATGACAATGGAAGAAATTATGCTGAGTGAAATTAGTCAAACCCAAAGACTCAAGGGTCAAATGTTTTCCAACATTTGTGGAGGCTAGAGCAAAACCAGGCTTGGGTGAAAGGTCAAGCTTATGTACTCGAAACACCAAAGCCAAAGCAACACGTGTTCTAGGGGAACCATAGATATATAGGGCAGGGAAGGTGAGAGAGAGGGGAGAAGGAGGAAAGATAGAAAGGGATCTTAGAGGGGGATCAACAAATCAACAATGTAGCTTACTCTTTACTCCCCCTAGAAGCCAAATTATACTTACGTAATCATTTAATTCAGGAAAATGCACAATCATATATATAAATATTTATTTATTTATTTATTTATATCTGTTATAGGTGGGAAATATAGAAGAGTCAAGAGACTAGGGTAGGGGTGATTCTGGATTAGGATCAGGGACATATCATACTGTTACTACATATGCATTTATGATTGCACAACAACACAACTCTTTGGAAATTTTTTTTAAACCTTGAAGCCAGTTTATTCACAGTTTCATGAACTTTAAGGTCTAGGTTTATACATCCCAAGTTGTGAGATAAATTAGCAACATCTGCAGCACATGGAGCCTGGTGAAAACACAGTGCCTAGCACAAAACTTGCTGAAACAGAACTTAATTTTAACTGATCCTGTGCTGATTAACATGTGGGCTGAGAAAAACTAAAGAAGAGAATGCATAAAATCTCCATGTAAGATGCACGTATTTATGATACTTTATATTAATCTTTTCTATGTTGTATGGATAGCAAATATTTTCCAAGTCAATAATTTGTTTTTTAAAAAATATTGGTATCTTTGCCATACATTTAAAAATTGTTACACTGTCAATGTTTATCCCATTCTCTATGAATTCTAAGAGTCTTAACTCTCTTAGAAGCAACTCACCCCACTCAAAAGCATATAAATATTTTTCTATATTTTCTTTAAATATTTTCACTTAAAACTCACAGAACTTCTAAATGTTATCAGCAGTTTTTACAAGAAGCAAATCATAATAAATTTTAAGAGCTTTGAATATGGAGTTAATTTTATTCTGCCTGATAGACTGCTTTATAACTAGCTTTGTTTTATCTCATAGTCACTGGATCATTGGAAGGCATTTTTTCAGATGCTTTCAAGGCCATTCCAGCCAAATCTAAAGGATTCTGAGGGATAACTGCTAAAATGAGATGAAATATTTTAAACTAGCAGATCAATGAACTAAAAGAGCCATAACATTAGTAGGCTAGTCACTGTGCATTTTTGGAATTAGGTATGAGGAAACTATGAGAATTTTACAGGCTTTCCAATAGTAACCAAAGATAATATTACATAAGCAATTTGTGTTGTCAGAAATGAACATGTGACCCATTGTTACTGAGTCACTCCTAGACCCACTTAAGAAGAATATCACATTATCTGGGAGATTTGAGCCCTGATGCCTAATAATTTATGCACACCAGAGGTCTGCAATATGTCTATCTTCAAAGACAATGTACTGTAATATTTAAGAGCTTGAATTCTGGGTTTGGGCTGCATACGTTCAAATCTCAACTTCACCGCTGAATAGTGTAACAGGGCAATTAGGTTATCTTTTAATTTGACTTCATCATGTGCAAAATGAAGATAAAAATAGTTGCTACAACACAATGTAGGTAGAAGGATTAAATCAGTTAATATTTAAAAAGTGCTCAGTTCAGTGTCTGACATCAATTAATATGCTCTAAGAGCTATTACTTAATAAAGCTATATATTATTATTTAAACCACATTGAGGAAAAATAGTTATCTAATATGAAGATAAGGGACATGATAGGAAATTTCTTGTATTAGAAATTAATAAAGTTAGAATTTTCCCCCTTGGGGTAAATTCAAATGAAAATAAAAAGAAATGAACAGAATACCAGTTACCAATTTCTCTCTCCCTCTTCCCCAAATACTCATCATTTCTTTCCGGTCTCTGTGCCTTCCTTCTCAATTGATCTTCCCTATGAAAAATAGGAACAAACAAGAATACAACCTCCAATTAAATTTCTTGAACTTGGTTTATTACCCAACAAATAGGTTTGGGTATTCGGAGCATAGTCTCTTACTATATTGTACAATCACCAATATGGCTTCAATAATAAAAACAAATGAGTGCTTACTGTTAAGTGAGCAGTACTTGTTTTATAATGAGGAGACATGGTCTTCCTTTGGCTTTAACATTTTGTCTTGTTAACATCTCTATTTCCCCTCCTCTCACTCTATCATAATAAAGCTTTTACTGGAAAAGAGGGGGGAAATCTAACAAAATCTAACAACAAAGAATCACTGCTCTTAAGAGAGGTAGGAGACAATGACTGTTAAGGATCTCAGACTGGACAGTGTGTTTTATGTCCAGCTTCCTCGTGCTGCCATTTTATTGCTGCTGAGATAAATATTGGTTACTGAAATCTTATGAAAGGACGTAAGTAGCCATATAAATCTGGCTGTGACTACGTAATCCATCTCTGCATAGAGAAAAAGGAGAGTCTTCCAGCAGCTGTGCAAATATTCTACCTTTACTATCTGCAGGCTTTTGTAGAACACCTTGCTAACAAATTTGAAAATAGTTTTGTGGCTATATTTAAAGTTTGAAATCGCACCCACTTTTGTTTCATTTCCCAGTAGTTACTGTGCAGATTGTTCCATTATTTCTCAAGTTATGAAGTAATTTCACTGAAAATTTTCAATACACTTCATTGGCATGAAATAAAACTACACTTTGCTTACAACCAAACGAAGCAACATTTTTGCCATCAAAACCCATTATTACTTTCTTTTTGAAAACTGTGAAAGAAATCAGAGTATGTATTTTCCCTTTTGAATATGAAACTTTTCCCTTAGGTATACATCTAATGCTTGTGTCTGATTTTTCAAGCAGAACATACCAATTGCAGTACTCAAACCAAGAAGAGGTAGATTATGTAATTTCTTATCTCCATGGAATAAGTACTACATGTCCAATCCCAAGCATAGAATAACAAGATGAAAATATTATGTGTGTTTCTCCCAATGCCTCTAATATGAAATACTACATTGACATAGCTGGAGAGAAAATCTCATTGTTTTTAATACTTCACATTTGGTAGTTGTCTTCTATGTGCTTTGCACCATGGATGTTTTAAAAATATTTTTAAAATCACATGTTTAGATTTAGATAATTTTATACAGTGAACCCTGGAGATTCTTCTAGCTGCAGACAGCTTCTCTAAGAACAATGTTTTTATAAAGCTCTCATGCTTTCAGTTTTTTCTTTCCTTTGTCCAGGTCATTTTTTTAACTATTTCTTTCCTTTTTTTTTCCTGATTAGCTTATAGCTCCGTAGTTCCAGCTGTTTCATTCTGTAACTCTAAAACCCTATCACTGGGGAGTTCTGTGTAATTGCCCATAATATGTACCACATTATCCATTTCAGGAACTGTGCTGAAAGACAGCAGCAATAAGGGGGTTTCTAAAGGCAGTCTGGCTTACACTAATGGACCTAACAGGAAGGAAATGCAATTTGAAAGAAGCTGATGCATATGTTCTATTGCCGAATATAATGTTTGATTTAATTATTAACTGTCAGTGATGGAGAGGCAGATCCTGTTCAGCTCTACTTAGAGTGCAACACTTTGCATTCAAAGAAAATAAATGACAAAAGTTTTGTCTTTCAATACATAACTAAACAAAAGAATAGATATTTCTTTTCACCAACAATCATAAATTTCTGAATTATCTTTACTTTAAACATAAATTGGTCAATGCTTTTTGAAACTTCATTTGGAGGACAGACCAAAGAAATTTTTTGGCTAGCATTTTCTTCTCCTTTCCTCTTTCCATTCCTCCCTTCCATCTTCATTTCCTCTCTCTACAGCCACCCCTAGCCCTGTCTCCCTGCTTCCTTCCCACTATATCATACATGAAATTTTCCTCTAAATGATTGTGAATTAAAGTCAGAGTCCTGCATTCAGTAACTTCTTAATCCTCTTCCAGGAGAGGTTCTATCATGTGTTGACTGGCAGAAGACATTTCAGTGAAGAGGGCTGAAATGTGTAGCTCTGTGTCTTTCTCTTTTTCTCAGAATGACTTATTTGGCACTCAGCTCCTGTCCATTTCTTTTAATTGGCGTTTTATGAATTCCAGTAATGTTCGTCCTTGTTTTAAAAGCCCATAATTGCATGTGAAAGGCAGAGAGCAAGATGTAAAAAACAATTTCATTGGAGAGCAAACATATTCATGCCTCTTCTTAGTTACTTCATTCTTACATTGGTAGAAAATGACCTAATATACACAAAGAAATTGGTATCAGCCCACTGAATTTGCAAAGGAGCTCAGTGAACAAAATGCTCTGTTGGGTCAGTCAGCTGGAAAAGAGTGGTTTAGTACTATATGTAAACAGAATAATAAAGCTATGTAATTTTAGTTGTGCGTTTTATATCTATCTGGTGAGATTATTATCTTTGACACTAGCCTAGGCAGATGCATAACTGGTTGAAATTAAACAATAGTGATGATATTTGGAGCTTGTCCAAATGCTCTCTATTGTTTATGTAAGTGGCTCTGACATCATTATTTGATCCATAATTTCTCATTTTTTATTACACATATGTTCTAGCATATAGCAGCATACAACATCAACTCAGTGGGAGGCATTTTTCTTTATGATTTCAAAAGGAATTGTTTATTTTTGTCATGAGGATAATAGAAAGCAATGAAGCTTCCTGGAAATACAATACCACAATTCAAAGGTCTAATTGATTTAGACAGATTAAAGAAAAAAATATAAGGCAAATCTGTATTTTTGTTCACTCTAATAGCACAAATGTGTTATTTGAAGTTGTCGTTTTTATTCTGGGATAAGGGATTCACCATTTTAGTCATGAATGACTGGGATCTAGCTCATGTGGAATTATTACCAAACTAATAGAATTTAATTCTTATGTTCTTGATTATAGGAATTCAGAAGAATATAATTTATCCAAGGAATTGATTACTGAAAGCAATACTTGATAAACTTTAAAAAGTTCAAAAGCTCACTTCCTAGAAGCATATCAATTACAAATAATAAATGCTGATGCTCAAATTCCATCAATAAATCATTTAAATTAGCTGGAAGATAGTCATTCTTTTTTTAAGTAATTAATTTTTTTAAAGAGAGGGAGTGAGGAAGAGAGAATCAATTTTATTTATTTATTTCATCTGGTTTTGTTTTTCCGACATTTAATAGTATATGTGGTATTGGTTTGAACCTGGTTCCTCATGAATGCCAGTCTTACACAATACCACTGAGCCACCACTCTGGTCCCAAGACAGTCATTCTTTCTTTGTTTGTTACTCCCAGATTATTTAATTAGATAAGTTTGATAAATTCTCAAATATGATTTTAACAGAACTGAAGTCTTCCTATAATGGCTCTTTCTTGTGTTTTAGATAATTTGTCATTTGTTGTAAGTTAAGGTAAATGACATGTATGCATCTTTTAGTTTACTCTTAGACATGTGGTATTTCATATGTCTAGATAGAAACTTAAATTTTAAATGATTCAACTTTTAAATATTTTTAAATGTTCAAGGTAAAATATACATTTATATCATGGCCCACCTGTCCTTTCCAGCTTTCAGAAATATTATATATGGTTATCTGACAGTAGCCTATCAGCAAAATGGAAGAATTATTCCGGATCTGGAATATTTGCCATCCCAATACATACACAAGTGCTGAGCAACTTCTCAAGAAAGCACCACACAAACCTGCTTAAAACTATAGGTTATGTAAAATGTGGATGAGAGTCTACCACATGGGGTTGAAGTCATTTTAGGGGTACAATATGTACCTTTGGACTGATGGGAAAGATTCACCCAAACACTAAGAGATCTGTTTACAAATACACTGCAAATATTTGACTGTGCAGGTGTGTCTTCATTTCTAAAATGATTCCTCCAGGCAGCAAGGCAGGTGTTCTGGCTGCATGCTAATCAGGAAAAAGAATGTATGAAATATGCATCTGCACACTGACATCTGGTCAAAGATTGTCCGTACACATTCTTAAGTGTAGGGTCTTAGAAAATGGGCCTCTTTTGCTTTACTTAGTACAGAGAGGCACACTTTGCATGTGGAAAAACCCATATTCACCAGCCATTAGGGACTGTGACTTATGTATAGCAGATGAGGTGGCCAGAATGCAGACACTCACTAACAAGCTGGCTGAGTTTAAGACAACTTGGTAAAAGTTTCTAGGTTGTCTGGAAAAGTAAATTGTTCCGCAACAACAGGATTGGATCTCCAGGAAGGTAACGGTCAGAGGTCATTGGAAGGAAAGTAGTTAGATGGGTGATGTTTATTCAGAAGTTTCTTATTTTGGTTCCCTTCATTTCATTCTATTCACTTCTTTTTATTTAATTCCTCCCTTTTTCCTCCTCAGGGACTCCTCTGCTCTTTTCCTTCTTCTTAAAATAAGAACTGAATTTTAGTTGATGGGATTTACAGAATACAAAATATGGTGAGTTGGATTAATTAGAATATTTCAGAGAAACTTTGCTGCCTTCAGTTATCCTCTTGACAAAGATAAATGCAAATTTTTACAGGACTGATAAACTCAAGCCACATTTTCTGGATACATTTCTATAGGTGCTAGACAAGTAAAGTAGCATAATAAAGAGAAACAACTGAAAAAAATGAACAAATGGAAGATACACTGCAAAAATGTATTCATGGCTCCTGAAATGTGTTCAGTTCTGAATTTTTATTTGGTCCATCTGCCCTACCATATATTAACACCATAATTTGTCTCAAAGATATACATCTCTATTTTAAAGTATTTAACTTTAAAATAAATTACCTTGGATTTTTATGTTTTGTGTGGGTATTTTGTGTCTACTTAAATTTCAACCTAAAAATTACTCAAAGGAAGAAATAACTGCACCCTTTCATCCATGAATATTGAGTTTATATTTTGATTTTACATTACATTCTCCAACATTTATCCATCAGCCAGGAAAGAAGCTCTGTGGGGGAACAGACCCAACCACAATAGTCTCTCCTTTATCAGAGGCCGCCATTGTTCATTTTCTTTCCAAGGTCAACTTCAGCTGGACTCTTGTTGGATTCAAGTTCTTTCAGCATTTCAGTGACTGACAGAATGATGCAAAGAATAGTAAAATCTACTTTTTAACAACGTTTGCTAAATCCATCCAAAGCCATCACTGATATTTTAACATTATCATGTTTTAAAAAATTCTAAGTACTATGTGTTCTAGCCAATGCCAAATTTCCTTTAAAATAAAATTCCACTTCTAAATAAAAGAACAAGAAATCTTATAGACATTTTCAAAAATTTTACAGTTTTCCAAAGGTACACTTTGTCAGCAACAATAATAATAAATATAAACAATAATAAATAATGAATAACAATGCAAGATTTTATATACATTAAAAGAAGCTTCTCTTCTCTACATCTCCCAATGCTTCCATGCTTCAAGGACAACTCTGCATTAGGGTCCCTTGGTATCCATGCCTACTTCAATGCCCTATTCAGGTGACACTAGGTCCTAAATCATTTTCATCATAACCCAAATTGGAAAGCAAATAAATTCAACCTTATTTGATGGTATTTGACCCATATACCAAGGTAGAGCGAGAACAAGAATCATTGCTTACAAGACTCTGCAGCATCCAAGAAAGACCCTTTAAATGTAAGAATTTTAAAAATAAAATAGAACCTGGCATATAGTAAGCTGAAATTACAAACAAGCTTGAAAATCATCTTTTCAGAAGTTGTAGAATAAAAAATGATGAAATTTTTATTTTATTAATTTCATCCTGAAAATATTCTATTCTCATTATTTGATCAAAATTTGTAAACAGATTTGAAATGAATGGGCTTTAAGTTGGCGGTGCAGACAAATCCTCCCACACATGGTTTTGTGTTACCTTGTATCTCCACTGCCCTTTCTACATAAAATTCCAGATTGAACAGCTGACCAAATATTATGGGTATGACCCATTTAAATATCTTTAGATAGGTTTGGGGCAAGGGAGACCTTTCCTATGTCATTACCTTGGAAGGGGTGAGGAATTTGTCTTATTTGCCTGCACATATAATTGGCATATCCTAAGATAAGTTATCTGCAAGTAGAATAATATTGATTGGTGCTATTTTTTCTTGTGAATAGAAGTAAAATACAAAACTGACATGATTGGACCTCAATTTTAACAAAATAGGGTTTTTTTTTTTTTTGCTTTTTTATGAGGAGCTAAAGAAACTGATAAACAATATTAAGTTCATTTGAGATTTGTTATAGGATTCCTGAAATGCATTTTGTAAAACTATGAGTTCTGTACAAGAAAACATGCATGGTATATACGTACTTATTTTAGCCCTATCTATTCATATAAATTAATTTGGATAGAGAGAAGCTGAAATCAAATCGTTTGCTTTGAAATAGCCAATTAGTTTTTGGCTGAATAACTTAACTCCTTTTCCCACCACCCTAAACTGCTCTGCCTACATTCAGTCAGCCAATTTAAGTTAAAGAGAGAAAGAAAGAGAGAAAGAAAGAGAGATTCAAAGAAGTGTAAGAAAAAGAGAAAAACAATAAACATTACAGAAATCTTGGGAGTCTACATGATATAAGAAAATTTGTGTTGCTTGGAGCTTCAAAGAAAGAAAAAAGAATAAATTAAAGAGTCTCAGAGAGAGGGAGAAATATCTCTGAGTAGTCCTTTATGCTTCTTGCCGAGAGCAGAGCTTATCGAGCAAGTGACCTTTACGAGATTATTGTTTATGATCACTCGGCCTGTGCCAAGAGTAGCAGAAAGGAATATTCCAATTTATTTCAAAGGTTACATATCAAAATTGAATATGCAGTACAACTACATTATCATATGGTATAACTTTTACACAAGAAGTTGAAGCTGAATCACTACCATTGTTTCCCTTCAACTCACTGGGTTTTGATTTCTGTTCTGCGAAACATGTCCCTTCTGATTCTGAAAATGGAATATAGTGCCGTGATACAAATAAAGGGGGGAAATGTTGCTGTGGTTTGAGGTTGCTGTTGTTTCTCCAACTGAGAAATTTGATTCAAGTATGAAAGACCTATGGAATTATTTTCTCAATGTATTCCATCCAAAAGTAATGAAATTTAATTTCAATTTTCACATTTTTTTAACCAAGTGATCACTATCATCCAGCAACGTCCTATGGTAGTTAAAATAACCATGCAACAGTCATATGGGCTGTAGCAAAAGGAAATTCTCCTCCTGGGGGCAGGGAAGGAAATTGACCTACAGGGACATATTTCTTCTCCTGCCCTTTAAAGGCTTTTAGGGAGAGGCTACTGGGCATTTTTCTGTCTTCAATATTCCTATTCACACAATTTAATGTTTTAGTTCAATAAGTCTACTTATCCTCAACATTATCACTCTGCACAGAGTGAAACATAAACCGGGAGAGCTTCCTTTCCTCTTTTCCTTCTCAATTGTCAAAGTCAGTTTTCAGAGAATCTGCGGTGCAAGGTTGACCATAGCTAACCTCATTTCTTGCTTTAATTCAGCTACTTGGGAAAAGAGGACCATTGTCTCAGAGGGTACAGAAGCAATTCTTTAGATCAGCAGATCGATTGCAAATATGTGCTTAATGTCTGCTAAACCTTTAGCACACTTTGGTGTCAAAGTTCAAGATTGAGGCAATCACTTTATCTTAGGGGCAAACAATAAATAAATAAATGGAGCAACCAACCATCTTCTTATTTCCCATTCCTTATTGCTCCTAAATCCATCCCAGGATTACAGATGTGGTGGAATGATGTGGCCTATAGCTCCTCAGGAGGGGCTGTTCCAAAAGTCCTAGAACACAAAGCATCACTCCCCCTGAAACTGGGAATTTTAAATCGGGACTCTGTATGCTTAAACCAAAATAAATTTCAAGCTGGTAGCACAGAAGAGTCCAACACACCGTCTTCTGGCATCAGAGCCCCTTTAAATAAGAGAATCTGAATAGCTCCTGCAGCTTTTGAAATGCCCTCTGATCTCCACAGTCTCTAAAGCCTGCTCTCACGTGTACTTCCATGGGTTCCTGCGGTAACTGACATCGTGGCTCCCTGGGACTTCAAAGCCAAACTTTCCACTTTGTCTGCTGAAAGAGAATTTAAAGAACAACAACAATGAAGCAGGTATAACTATGGAAATTGAATTCTGAAGTAAACAAGCCTGAAAGACCTTTACGCAGAAATAGAAGGTTGCATGAGTGCTCAGGAGAAAGTACGGGCAGACCCTCAAGCTGTGTGGCTCCCTACACACCCCTTGCAAGTTCCGCAGGCCTGTTCTTCAACCTGCAGACAGACACTGATCTACAAAGGGATGGATACCCTCATAGACCTTTTTCTCATTCTATAGCTGAAAAGCAAAAAGGTGATTCCACTCTTCCGGGACAATTAGTATGCTGTGTCGTCCACAGGATCCATCAAACTTATTCTTCACTCACCTATTCAGTAGTTTGCCACACTCCTGAAATCTGAACTCTTCCATACTAAAGACTTTCAAATACAAGTATTTTTTCTCATTTAAAAGCATTTTATTCCCATTTAGAGATTAAGAAATTGGGACTCAAAAAGTCAATTTCTTTGTCCTATATCACAAGTAAAAGGCAAGGGCTAACAGTGAACTGAGAACTTTGGACCCAACACCCACTCCAGCGCCCCAAATGAAAATAAATATATTGACAGGCCAGCATGAGAGCAGAGTAGTGGGGTAATTTAAGAAAAGGGGAAAGGTGGTAGGAACATTTGAAAGGAATTAGTAGAAAAATCCCCTTGGAAAAGGGTTTGAAAAATGCACAGAATTATCAATGACTTCCAGGTGAAGGGTGTGAAAAACAGGATGTGCACACCAGGGAGCAGCCATAGGAGGGCTGTCCTCATCTGATAGTGTTCTTGTCTGTGCATAGCGACCAAGGCCAGGCTAGGTAGGACAGGAAAATAAGGGACATGCAGCAGCTGTGCGAGAAAGACTCCCTGGTCAGTTTCAATGTCTCTCAAATGGGACCAAGGATGCATATCTCGCCACACAGCAACTCTGAGGAAGTGGTGAGGAGTTTGGCAGAGCCTCTGTGTGGATCCTCGCCAGCTCCCCGGTGCTTTGCATACCGGCACATCAAGATCTCTGCTGCTTAAAGAGTGCCTGCTGGTGTTCTTTCTGCTGCCCTCCCATTTCACTTCCTCTATCTCATCTCACCAGTCCCCAGACGCCTAGACAGAGCTCCTAACATCACAGCTCTCCTCTGCAGCTACTCTCCCCACCTCCAGCCACTAGAAAGCACCAGTGCATATCCTTGGTTGGCTCTAATAGCAGCACCTTCGTCGAAGTGAAGAAGTAAATTGGAACTGACACTCTCCACTTAGAGTTGTAGGTATTTGTTTCTGGACTCTCTCAGAGCATTTACTGGTTAGGATCAAATAAAATATATTGTTTTTTTCTTCTCCTTTTGTCTTTTCTTCAAAATGTCTTTGAGAGCCTTGGCAAAAGAACCATTCATTAATCTTCCCAGTATTTGTGGGGTAAAGGAGAGACAAGGTAACTAGTAACAACCCATTATACAGAAAATAATTCTAAAGCAGGAACAGGTTTAGTGACACACCAAGAGTCATGCTGGGACTCAGTCCTCAGGGGAATCAATGCTAACAGTTCTGTGGCTCTCAAGTTTTCTTGGTTCTCACGCAACTGCAGGGGGAAATTTAACTTAAAACTGAGACTTGTACCCTGGTGGTCTGTCAGTTCTTACAATTCTGTATTTTTTATGTCAGTGATTTACAAACTGCCATCCAAAGAGGCTCAAGCGTCCACAATGGTGCTTGAGGGTTTGTGGCAAGTAATAAACTATTTCCTGCAGAACAATGAAGATTGAACTGCCAAGGAACCCATTCTATGCTTTTACTTCTTTTATATATTAAAGTTCTCTGTGAGAACTCATTTTTTGAGGTTTGAGAACCACTGTGTCAGGTCATGCTTTTGCCCAAAATAGGCTAGAGTACAATACTTAGGAATCAGCTTCAGGAATGTCACATCAGAAGAACTCAAAGATCTGAAGCTAATTGTATAACAAAGAAATAATTTCTCATCAAGAGAAGTGGAGCTCATTATACCCTTGAAATAAATTGAGACAGAGCCTTTTTTAAACCATCTAGCTTCAACTTCCATTGACTAAAGAAGTGCAAATCACACCATTTATTAATATTTTGTCTGACTCCGTTACTTTGTGATATCATTCATACCATGAAAATAACACTACACCCAACTAATTCCCACCTGAACCAAAATGAAGAACTTCTTGCAGGAGTGCTTCTACTGATACGTACAACAGGTTGTGGTCAGGTTCCAGATTCTCAGACCTCCTTTGCAAAGTTTCTTTTTTTTTCTTTTTCTTTGTCTTTTTTTTCCCCTTGTGATTCCATGGCACTAAGGTGCATGCTCAGAGAATTGCCTAGACTACATTTTCTGATCTAATCTACGTACAGATCATTCTGCCAGACACTCTTCAGAATGTTGTTGCCTCTTTTTCTGGAGTGACTCAATTAAAATTTTGTAATGCATTTCTGCTGACCCTTCATGCCCCAGCTCAAGTGTCCCCTGCCACCAAGTCCTCTGCATTGGCTTTCTCTTGTTGCCCCACACTCTTGACTCTGAGTCCTTTCCCACTGTGCTCTGTGTCCTGACTTCCCTGATGGATTTTCATGTCCTTTGCCTTCTGCCAGTGCAAGGCAGAAGGCAGAGGAGTAAGCCAGTGTTTTGACCTCCCTAGCTCCCCCCACGGGGGTTCCATGGGCTAGCTGCCTCTATGAACTGAAGACTGCCATCCCACTAAGGCTCTCTAAATAGCCCATTCTCTTCCAGGATCCAGGAATTTCTGTCTCCCTTTGTTCCATGAGGGCTGAGAATATGATGACTTCCAACATATTATACTATCTTTCTTACCTAAGCTTGCCCATGCCTTGGAAAATCATCTCTTAAAAGCATTTTCTCTTATTAACCAATTTGAAGCTTGCATATATTTCTTCTCAGATTGCCACCTGGGATAATTTCCCTGATCTCTCTTTCACCCAATCAACTGGATCATGACAGGCACGACTTTCATGTTAAAAATCATCAGCTTATATTTATTTCCCTTCTTAGAGTTTGAGGATATCTTTGAATCTTTGTAACACTAGACACAATATATAAATGTGGACATTTTCAACCACTGCTTAGCTTTCTAAAGCAATTATGTCTACATGTACATGTCTTTTCTGTTCTGAGCTCTGAGGTAATACATAATGGTTTAAGAGTTTATTCCTGAACAAGAATTCTTCCAGGACTAATTTTTTTCCCCAGTACTTATTGACTGTTAGAGAGTAAATGCTCAATGTTTATTGAATAAATGAATGAGTCCCTATTTTTATGTGAAACCAAAACAGGAAAGAGACAAAATGAATATGACAAGCTCTCTTATTTTCTTATTTTTAGAAATTTATATTTTCCTTCATATCTTAATTTTGGGAATGACAGTGATCCTTCTAAATTAACCAAGGACAATCAAAGTAAAGGTCAACTTTCTATGCAAACTTTGCATATTTCATAAAGTCAGTAACTATTTTATTACTGTATAGGACTCATCACATTTTTAATAATTTCTTTAATATTGGAAGGATTCTCCAAGAGCATTTTATCCCATCTTTCCTATGTAAAAAAAAAATTATTGTACACCTATTATGTACCATTTTTAAATATAGGGAATAAGCTGATGAACAACATAAACTAAAATGTGTGCCCTTATGAAGTTTATATTAAAGAGACTGAATAAATACAATAAATAGATAAAGCTAGCGGGGGCTAGTTAGATTAAGCATGTTCGCATGCTTCATATCACCTTTTAGTCCTCAGAGTAACCTCCAAAATAATGGTATCTCCCTTCTCCAAATGGGGCAACTAGGCTTTAAATGTTAAATGAGTACTCTAACAGATGTCTGAATTATATACTGAGGAGACTCAAAAAAATCTGGGTGTTTTACCAATGTGTTTGCTCTCAACTATCAGGATCTCCAGTATAGTGAGGAATAAATAGTTGTATCTCTTTTTCTGAAGATGTGTTCCTTATGATCAGCAATACTGATTTAATAAGAGAAATTTTTTATCTTATGCACTCAATTGATTATTGAGAACAAACTTTCTAACCATTTTTGTAGTGGTATATGCCTATGGTCACAGCTATTCAGGAGACTGAGGCAGAAGGATCACAAGCTTGAGGCCAGCCTCAGAAATTGAGTGAAACCTGTCTAAAAAAATAGAGGGAAAAGAAAAAAATTAAAAACACTTGGAGATGTGACTCAGGGGTAGAGCACCACTGGGTTCAATTCCCCAGTCAGTACCACAATAAAATAAAATGAAATAAAAGATAAAAAATGGACTGGGGATGTGGCTCAATGGTAAAGCACCCTTGGGTTAAATCCCTAGAACTGAAGACAGTAAAGGAAGGAAAGAAGGAAGAGAGAGAGGGAGGTTTATATGGGAAAGTGTTTTAATTTTTTTAAAAAGCATTTCCCCCATATGTTTGGGGGACGTAGAAATCTCTAGATGTTCATCTTCCTCCATTTAAGTGGGATTGTTTACTTGAGCACTTTGCTGCTTCCAAATCCTCAGCATAAAACTTTCTCCTTTGTGGAAAATCTGAATTCTCTGACTGCAAAGGTCACAGGATACTGCAATCTGAAGAATGAGATGGGAGAACCTATTTAAGGTTTGTGAGGTATAATTTGGCCCAAGACAAGTCCCTCTCTAAAAGCAGAGCATTTATTCTTAACTAAAGGCCAGGCCGTGGGATCCAGTCCTATGAAATTGCTTGTTTAATAGTAAAGGGACCTAAAAGCGTGAATTTACCATGCAGCAAATATTTACATACATACAGGGAAATGATCACTTTTGAGATTTCTAAGTCCTAAAACATATGGGTGACATGTTTTAAAAATTAAAACACTTTAAAAAACAAAGACATTTCTTTCTCTTTCACACATAATAATTGCTATTTTTTTTTTTAAAGAAAGAGGGACAGTGAGAGAGAGAGAGAAAGAGAAACAACTTTATTTAGTTTTTCACATGGCCTTAGTTGCTCCAACACTCAGTTGTGTATGTGGTGCTGGGGTTCGAACCCGGGTCCTCATGCTTGCAAGGCAAGCGCTGAAACTGCTGAGCCACCGCTCCAGCCCCAATAATTGCTATTTTTAAGTACAATATCTAAACCATTCTCTGTCATGAGGGACATCTGATTCCTGGACCCAGAAGCTCAGAAATTCTCTTACCTGTATTAATTTATAATTTTTATATCTTAATGGAACTTAATCAGAAAACTGTAAGCACCTGGGAACAGTATACATATTTTAGGATTTTGCAACTATCCTCATGGCCTTCTAGATAAGGAGGTGAGGATAACTTGTAATTGGAAAAATAAATAATCATAGACTTTGGGTGCTATCATGAGAAAAGCACTTTAGTTTTTTTCTCCTGTTTCTATAACAAACTACTTGAGACTGAGTACTTTATAAAGAAAAGAGGTTTATTTAGCACATAGTTCTGGAAATTCTAAAACATGGCACCAGCTTCTGTTCAGCTCTGGTAAGAGCCTCATACTAGATGCATGACATGGAGATGGGACAAATATAGAGGTCACATGATGAGACAGGAAACTAGAGACCTAGAGGGGCCAGACTTAGACTTCTTTTAAAAACCCTCTCTAATGAGAAATAATCCATTCCAGCATTAATCACTAGCAAAAGCAAGCAGAGCCCTCAGTACCAAATTAGGTACTACCTCATAACGATTCCACCTTCTTACCAGCACCTCACTGGGGGCCAAACTTCCAGGATATGAATCCTTGGAGGACCAACCATAGCAAAAAAGGACACTGAGGAAAGAACAGGAAGATGTTTGCGGAGGGTGGAGCATGGAGAGAGGGAGACAGATTTGGCTGGAGACAGGGAAAACATTTGAAAAAAGTCAACAACCGCTAGTTTCCGCCCTCCTACAAGGTTTAACAGAAGCAGTGCATTGAGCATAAGCAATTTGTTCTTCACGCCACTGGAGCCATGGTCACCTGGTGGTGTTCACATGATTTCTCATAAGAGAAAGAACAAATATGGCAGCACTCCAAGAGTTGAAGAGATTGGGAAGCCCTGACGAAAATGCGTATCACATTTCCAGACCTGCTGAGTCTAGTTAGTGGACACATTTTAAGAGCCAAGGTTTAGAAGAAGATAGTACTTCCAGTTTAACAAGCAACTACTGAATTTGTTGCCCTTTATAAAAGTTTGTTAAAGTAATTCACTGGTAAGAAATCCACATTTCGGATTTGAGACATGTACACACATGATAAGAAAGGGTCAAATGTCCAGCCTGGTGTGTCTGAGATCTTGCAGGAGGGACATTAAATTATGACTGGAGAGAAATATATATGCACTTATGCATTTGAGGGAACTTCTGAGACTTGTGGACACACAAGTGTACTCATTGTCTGTCACACATTGTTACCTTTCTCACAAGTAGCCCAGCATTCTCTCAATCTTCTTGGGCCTCATCCCTCACCTTCATCTTCACACATAGTAAGTCTTCTCATGGGGTAAAGAGAGAGGCAGTTTCTTGCTGCTATGGTACAGAGCGTCACACTCTTAACTTTCCAATTAAGAGGTGTTGCTTTCTGTAGACTTAGGAGTCCACATCTGTAATCTATAGATCAGCTACATTTTCAATGAAATACAATGTGCCACTTAATTTGAGCCACCAGCCAGCATCAAATACCATATTGCTAGAGGAAAATGCATTCTGAATGGTCAAGTAGATTTTCCAAAGCATGTTTATCAGGGTGTGACTGCAGAGATATGCAAATGGGAGTCCTGTTTCCTGTGCTGGTAAAATGTGGGGAGTGGGTGGTCTAATGGGGCCAGCGGATGCTTTGGAATTTAAACAGACTTTACCGCATAGCTGAGGGCACCTTGGACTGCATAGTGCAACCACTAAGGAAAACTGATGTTCATAAACCTCTTTGCATGGATCTTGTGAGAATTAAATAACAGAACGTGTAGAAAGTGCCTAGCACTAGCACACAATATTCACTCAAATACACTAATTACCCTTGTCATAATATTTTATTCATTCTCAGTTTTGCCTATAACACCATTTCCAGATTCTTTTCTCTTCAGCTTAATGACAGTTCTTTCTTCTTTATCCCCTTGCATTCTGCCTAGACTTGAAGCTGCACCACCACCTCAGAGGCCACTACTGAACTGGGTTCACACCCACCTCCCTGGAAGCCTCTGTCTTCTTGTGTTTTTTTGGAAACTCTCCTCAGGTAAAATTCTCTGACCCCCTACTGTATAGCAAAAACTTACCGTGAACGTCACAAAAATCATGACCTCATTTGATCTTCGTAACAATATATGCAAAAAAATGGACTGGAAACTCTAATACTCAATGAGATGATATAACTATGCCCAGAATGGAAAAGCAGTGTAAAAATCTCTCTCTGTTCATAACAGTGTATTTTTCAGGTAAGAGTAGAGATAGAGAGATTAGTGTCCTTTTAGAGTGTGCAGCAGAAAAGAGAAAACAGAAATAAGCCCAGACTCAGAGAAGTAAAAGAGAAGCCCAGGCACAAGAGAAGATGCATGAGTTTCCCATACCCAAACTTCCCCCAGCTGCCTGTGAAGACAGTGTTCAGGTATTTATACACGATATCCATGTTTTTGAAAACAAATTTTAGTATGGGAGTCCTGTTCCCACTCTTTTCTATCCCTTGCCACGGAATGTAATGGTCTAATTTGAGAGTTCTGTTTGCAAGTCATATTGAAAAAACACAGTCCAGTGGAAGCTCAGCAACAGAAGCCGGGGCAAATTCTTCCAGGTGCAGATGTTGAAGCAAGTGGGAGGCGCCTAGGTGAAAGGTTGAACATCTCACGTTCTGCTCCTCCAGCTCTTGCAGGCCTGGCTTAAAAAGAAAAAGAAAACAAGGTGACATGTCTGTCACTTCCCTCTGAGACATGCCACATGCCATAAAACACTTCAATCGCCACTCACACTTTGAGTAATTTCCTTTTACTCTTGGCTCCTCCTTTGAGATTTTTCCAGGTAAACAGCATGAGATTAGTGTCTGCAATGGTGAGAAGCATGGGTGCTTTTACCTCACTGTTTTCATTACACTGAAACCATAGCAAATAAGCTTAATTCAACAGTGATTTCGAGCAGCAGTAGAAGAATGAAGTATTACAAAGGAATCCTAATTTCAGATAAAAATCTCAATAACCTCCCTGCTATCTCCAAACGTGTATATTTTACATGAAAATCTCTACGTCCAAAAATTTGTGTACAATCTCAGGCTCTCAGTTTCCTCATGTGGCTCTGTCTACCAGGTGCATCATGATTATGTCTGTTTTTCTGTGAGTTTTCTGAAGCTAAGGTTTCCTAGTTTGGCAATAAAGTGGCTTAGAAGATGTTAGTTCAAGACAATTTTTCTCTTGATTCTGGCATTTCACCCAAATGGATCTCTGTCCAGAATCAGAAGAAGAAGGGAGAACAGAAAAGACAAGAAGGGAGGGAGGATGCAGGGAAGGCAAGAGAGAAAGAGAAAAGATTACTGAGAAAACACTACTTAAAAATCAACACTGTCTCTATAATCATTGTCACTTGATTTAATGCAGCACAGTTTAAAATTCATAATGAAATCTATTTTAACTGTGAAATATACAGATTCTGAAAAGATTTCTTATTGTAAAAATGTGAATACTGAGTAATAGAGGTCTCTTTTATCCCCTTCTTTTTAACCTCTGAGGGTAACTTTACCCCAAATTATGTGAAGTTGTAGTCATCAACCACATCCAATTAAAAATGCCAAGCCAGTTTCATCTGGAAAGAGAGACACTGACAATATCTAAATATATATAGGATAAATTAGTTATTGTCAAAGCTAAGGCCACTCATTATTGTGCTTATGCAACAGTGTCATCTAGTGGACACTGGTCAGGCGAATTGTCACCAAGACTCCTGCAAAAGCTTATTTAAAATGAGCTGGTCTTAAATGAAAATATACTTTGTCTTTTTCAACCTCCTAAATTTAAAGCAATTTAAATAATTATTTCTAATTCAAATCCTCGGTGCAATTCATTTTTTTCCCAGAGTAGTAAAGGAACTGAGAACTTTTTATGTCTGCAGAAAGAAAAATAATTTTAAAATAATTTTTCTTTTCTAAGAACACAAAGAACAAAAGAAAGTAACAAAATAACTATAAAAGGTAGATGTCAGTATATGTATAACAACCAGGAAGAGGAAGTTGGAGCCAAAATATTATTGAGCAGGATTCCCGTTTTTAAATCTGAGTGAATTGTGGATACAATAGCAATGAAAAAACAAAGCAAGTGTATGGGCGTTCTGTTGTCTGATCTCTAAAGCTTTGCCATTTTTCTAGTCCCTCTTTTGTACATTTGTGCTGAAGAGCGCTCTCTCTTTTGAAACAGAATTTTTCAAAAGCCCAGCATTTTTCATAAAAATCTTTAAATGTCACTCATTTTAAATATTAAATTTCTATTTCATCAAAGTCACTTTCCTCTAATTTTTCTCCAACTAATCAAATACTAGAGACACATAATAGACGTCGCAATATAATCCAGAATCTTGCTGTTTCCTTGCATTTTTTATTGGAAAATGTGGAAAGATTATATTTGTTGAAAAGATGCAAAAGTTAGACTTTTAAAAAGTCATAAATATGGATATTAATTTTTCAAATCCAAGTATAATAGTTGAATTTTTAAATTATTTAATTGGCTATTAGTGGGTGCTCAGAGCCTTGCCTTGCATTTCAAAACTATTCAAAGGTAAGATGCTGTTTCAAAACTCTATTTCAGAGAAAGGGGAAAAAGAGAATTAAGGCTACTGAGAAGTGTAAAATTTACATTTTTCAAGTATCTAGGTCTAGTTTCACATCCTAGGCCCTCTAAATGAAAGTTTTACACATATTTTATACCCTTGATAGTAGTGTCTCATTTGACTTGAATGCATTAAAGTGATACAGAAGAAATAAATGCTCCTAAATTCTTCTCCCTTGAATTTGATGCAATACATGTGTTGTTTCTTATCATTATTTTTTAAAAGAGAAGGACAGCTAGGGAAAGAGAGAGAGAGAGAAGCAGAGAGAATCAATTTTTATTGAGTTTTTCACATGTCTTTCGTTGCTGACACTTAATTGTGTACAGGGGGTGCTGGGGTTTGAACCTATGTACTTGCGCATGCCCCGCAAGCGCCACAACCGCTCAGCCACTGCTCCAGCCCATTTCTTATCTTTTAACACGTTTAGAGAATTGAAAAGACAGATTATCAAACTTGACCTAGTTTGGCAGACAATTTAGACAACAAGGACAGATACACTACCCAAATGTTACAATTTTAACCTACCTTTTCAATAGTGTGATGAGTACTAATTAGGCAAAAATTTGTTCTGCTTACTGGATGTAATTTTTTGAAATATTAATACAATATTAGGGGTTGTATTTCAAGATAGAATATTTACATTGATTGGTTCATATTTTGCGTGTAAAATTCACCAATTCTCTATAGTAAAGAATTTGCCATATTAGAAATATCTTGTTTTAAGTATATTTACATTTATTTGAATTGCTGAGTTTTAAAATTTCTATACTTGTACGTTAATGTAATAAAATATGCAAATTATTTGGGTCTTTCAAGGAGATAGAAATCCAGAATTTTGGTGATAGCAGAGAGCATAAATTCTTTTCAAATTTGCAGTTTTTCATTTTAAAGAATAAGTTACTTCATACTCACTAAAAATTAGATTGGCAAGTCTTACAATTGAACTGGCAGCTGAGAGGTAAGGCCCAGGTTTTGTATTTTCAGCTGAATCTTTTGCCATCTATCAATATTTATTGAGTATCTACTAAAGACAACGAAATCATTGTGGATGGGATAAAAAATGGGATACATGTTCTCTGACTTTCCCAAATGTTACAATCCAGTTGAAAAGAAAGAACATACACGAATGAAAAATTAAATGGTAACTCAAGATTTAAATAACAGTTCAATTGGGTAATAGACATGTCGTAGAGAGCTTAATGCTCATTTATCATAAGAATAGTTCAGGAATTGAGAGATTACCCTACATGTCGGAGTATATTTTGTAATAAATTCTTGAGTAAAGATTCCTAATGAAGGTCTTCATAGGGCAGATGAACAATTAACAGAAAGTAAATGGTACCTATGACTTCACTGACTATTTCTCCTTTTATTTTTCATGGACCTTTTAGTTCTGACTAGATGCCAACACTGTGACACTAACTTTTTACTGTAGATGATGGAATTTCTTTGATTAGTATGAAAAATCTCAACTATATCGGGAAGATTGTTCTCAAAGTCTGTCCCTTCAGTAAACACTACTCAGAAGATAAGTAGCACTCCCTGGAGTTCTACCTTCAAAAGAAGTAAACTGGATTCTTTATGTCTTAACAAGGCCCAGCTACTGAGGAGCTGAAATCTAATAAACTTTTTTGAACCCTTCTTGTCCATTTTTGAATCATAGATTCCCTTGGGAAAATAGGATCAGTATTGAAAACAATTTTAAAATTTGTATTCTTATATTGTTTTGCTGCTCAAATTCCTTATCCCTGTTTTGTTTTATTCATGAAATATTAATTTATAATTGATAATGCTACCTTCTACTATGGGAAAACAGGCAGACATTTTGAAAAGTAAGCAACCCTATTAGTCTATGATAATGTGAATGTTTCCATATTATCTTTAGTAACTACCTGCTTTAACTCAGATGACCTCCATTATCTCTGCAAAACATTAACATAGTATCTTATCAGAAGGTGAATAATTTTGAGGCTGGGGATATGACTCAGTTATAGTGCACTTGCCTAGCATGCACGAAGTCTTGGGTTCAAACCCAAGTACAAAAAATAAAAGGTGTTTAAATTTTATATTAATATCCTTATTGGTTCTGAGTTCAAAGTAAAGTTTTATCACCATATACATATCTTTTTGCTTTCCACTGACTGTTACTACTTTGGTTTCATAAGACAGACTAAAGTATTTACAAACAAACTTTCCCAACTGTAATTTCTGTCATCGCTTCTCTTTCCATCAAATAATCCTTATGCTTCCTACAGCAAAGGCTACTTCATACTTTATCAGACACTTCTGCTTTAGGTACATGACAATAAAATGATACAATGGAGTTTAAAAATGGATAAAGTAGGGGCTGGAGTGGTGGCTTGTGGGTTACGGCGCTTGCCTGGCATGCGCAAGTATGCAAGTTCAAACCCCAGCACCACGTACACAACAAAATGTTGGAGGAATCAAAGCCACATGAAAAATAAAAAAAAAAAGTTTCTCTTTCCCTCTCTTTCTCACTGTCCCTCTTTCTTTTAAAAAAAATGGATGAAGTATATTTCTAGAAAGATAAAGACACAAAAAAGCATTCTCAGACTTTTGCCTCAATTGTTTTTACACAAATTTTAAATTTAAAATGGTGGTGACTAAAACTGTAACATGACAGATTGTAGAACATACTAAAAAGGTTCACTAGTGGTTATTGAGAAAATCAGTTATTCTTATATTATTCAATTTATATATTCCTTCAATCATTTTGGTGAATGCACATGAATTGTGCCCTTTACTTTGTCAGGGCTCCATATTAATCTCAAGAAGTTCAAATAAATAATAAACCCACATATAAATAAAATTAAAACCACATAAAAATCAATGTGGGGATATGTAAACTCAGTGTTCACATCGATTCTGGTTGTATGGAACACGAAATAGCATGCCTCTTGGAGAGTAGCTCTGCTTCTCCAGAAACAACCCCATTCTTGACAGAACTCTTTTAATAATGTTAATATGAGCATAGAGGGGCACACACCAGATTTGAACCCAGAGTTCAAATCAGAGTCTGAAAATTCGTCATGCAACTGTATAAAAAATAATGGTTTGGTTTCACTTATGCTTATGGAAGTAACAATGCTTGATGTACAAAATTAGAAAATCATAGGAAAAATTTTAAAAATCATGTTGGTGCAATCTAATAACTAAAAATGAAGAATCACTATTTACTTTTTTGTTATTATATATATATATATAAAGAATAAAATTATGTTTGCATGTTCCATGTAAATCTTTAAAAATTATTTGTATTTTGTAAAATAAATAAATATTTTCATGTAATTTCTACATAAAATATATATTATTTATTATAGTTATATTTTTCTCTAGATGTTTACATATGTGTGTACTACTTTTTTCACCAAAACCATATAAATAAATGAATTTTGTATTTTTTCCCATACTTGAGACTATACTACAAAATAGGTTTCTTCAACATATTCTACAATCTAAGAACCATTATTTACATGATTTTGGGCTTGGAGAAATCAATTCCTCCCTATAGTAAATTCTAGGAGAAATTATCCAAAAGAGGATAGAGGAAGCACTATCTCTTCTATACTTTGGGAACACCTATTTTCAAACCTCAAAGGAGAAGGGATTGGCTCACTTTTTATCATTACGCTAACATACTAATATTATGTTGCTTGAGTTCCTGAATTCCATTGCATACAGTCCTTTCCTTATTATGTGGTAGCGAGGTTCATCCTACGGTACCCATCCCCATACAGACCAGAATTCTCCTCCACCATGATTCTGGGAACAGGGTTTTTGGGAGTTAGGTGTAAATCAGACTGTTGCTGTTTAAAACTAATGAATTTCTTCACCTGGGAGCTATTTATATGGGGGTGTTTAATTGAGAAGTACATTATATATTTTTCCTTCATTGTATTTCAATAGAAAGAAAAGAATGCATTCCAGATACCATGTAGAAAACTTACAATCATTTCTTTGCCTCAGTTAGTATTTTATAATGTCATTTTTTCAAATGATTATAATAATTTGGTGGGTGTTTGGAGGGGATATATTTGATAATATATATAATGAAATTAAAGACCTATTTAATTACATTATGAAATTTCTCTCATAGACTCCACAGAGCACGTAACAGATGGAAGACCAATTTCCCTAACTATAGATGGTAAACCCATAGATATATAGATTTAGATATTTTGTTAGTTTGTTTTCTGCTGCTATAACAAAACACCTGAGGTTGGGTAGCATAAAGAAAAGACATTTGTTTAACTCAGAGTTTTGGAGTCTGAAAGTTCAAGCTGCATGATACTGTCTCTGGGTGAAAGTTCTCTTGCTTGTGACACATTATGATGGGTGCTATCATGGCAAGAGCACATTCAAGAAGGGAAAAAAATGTGCTGAGATAGAAAGTCAGAGACCATGGAGGATCTAACTTTTCTTTTTATAATAACGCTCTTTCAGAAACTAGCCCAGGACCCATAAGGACACCTTAATGTCTTCCTAGGAGGTCATGATCCAAAGACCTCCCAATAGGCTGTGCCTTTTAAAGGTTCCACCACCACTTAACATCACAACACTATGGACCAGGCTTCTAATAGATGAACCCTTGGCCTTGGGGGACAAACCACATCAAAATCATTGCAGATATATATATATATATACACACATATACACACATACACACACATATGCATAAGTATATGTGAGCATATATCTACACACATATATAACTATATATATGTGTGAGTTTTTCACAAACATATAATAAAATATACTTGTTTATAAACATATAATGTCAGAAACATATTTTTATCAATGGAATTAATAATCAAATGCATAAAATAGCTATTTTATTTTTTATTAGTTGGATATAGAGATACAATTGAGGGGGAAACATTGTCAAACATTCAAGAACCAATGTATATATACTTACTTATCCAGAGCGAATGCCATATCATGGATGCCCAGCTTGAGTCCCCTTTGTTGCTAATGCCCCGAGAAGAAATCCTGAGTTAAATGGATATCTTGTGGAGGACAGAGATCTCCTTCTGGGATGATTCTCCCATATTTCCAACCTCCAGTCTCCTAGGAGTTCTTTCTACACCCTCCCCCACACCTTCCCCCTCCCTATGCCTCCAAGTTTCCTGAGGAGTCATCTCCCTGTTGTGTTGAGAATCATACAATTTGAAGTTATTATTAGCATAGCCATCTAACATACTGCTTCCTGATGTATTCAAGCTTCCACAGATGAGAGATACCATTTGGCCCTTGAGTCTCTGAGATTGGGATACCTCACTTTGCATAATTATTTCCATCTCCATCCATTTGATATCAAAAGCCATATTATCATCCTCTCTAATGGCTGAGTAGTATTCCATTGTATATATGTATCAAAGTTTTTGTATCCACTTGTCCAGTGAGAGCCATCTGGGTTGGTTCCATAGTCTAGATATAGTAAATTGAGCTGCTATAAACATTGATGAAGCCACATCACTATAATAAGCTGATTGTAACTCTTTTGGGAAAATACCCAGGTGTGAGATACCTGGGTCAAAAGGTGGTTCCATCCTTAATTTTTAGGATTCTCCGCACTGCTTTCTATAGTGGCTGAAACAGTTTGCAGTCCCACCAGCAGTATACCAGTGTTCCTCTTTTCCCTCAGCCCCTCCAGCATCTGTTGTTTGAATTTTTCATTTTTGCCACACTAACAGGAGTGAGGTGGTATCTCATTGAAGATTTTATTTGCATTTCCCTTATAGCTAATGAAGTAGAGCAACTTCTCATATACGTATGGGCTTTCTGGACTTCCTCTGGTGAGAAGTTTCTTTTTAGATCTGTAGCTCATTTATTGATTGGATTGTTTGTGATTTTGGTGTTTAATTACTTTAATTCTTTATATATTCTGGATATTAGCCCTCTGTCCGAGGTGAAGCAGGTAAAGTTTTTCTCCCATTCTGTAACTTCTCTCTTGATGTTCTTGATTAGAACTTCAGCTGGGCAAAAATTTTTAATTTAATTGCATCCCATTCATTTATTCTTGACTTTACTGCTTGAGCCATGGGAGTTTTGTTAAGGAAGTAGTTGCTGACTCCTACATCCAGCAGTGTTGACCCTACTACTTTTTCTAGTAAGTTTAAATTTGTTGGCTTAATATCCAGGTCTTTGACCCATTTTGATTTAATTTTGTGCAGGGAAAAAGATAAGGATCCAGCTTCAGATGTCTACACATGGCTGTCCAAATTGACCAACACCGTTTGATGAACAAACTATCTGTCTTCCACACTATGCTTTTGCCCCCTTTACCAAATATTAAATAGTTAAATAAATGGGGGTTTGTCTCAGGATCTTCTATTCTGTTACGCTAATCTTCGGTTCTGTTTTGATACCAATACCATGCTGTTTTTGCTACTACGGCTCTGTAGTATAATTTCAGGTCAGGAATTGAAATACCCCCTACTTCTTCCTTCCTGTAGAGTACTGTTTTGGCTAGTCTGGGTCTCCTTTTATTCCATGTGAACTTGAGAATTGATTTTTCTATATCTGTGAAAAATGCCATAGGTATCTTCATGGGGATTGCATTGAATCTGTATAGGGCTTTGGGTAGAATGGCCATTTTTATTATATTGATTTTGCCTAACCATGAGCATGGAATGTTTTTCCATCTACTCAGATCTTCTGTAATTTCTTTTCTTAGTATTTGATAGTTTTCTTTTTAGAGGTCCTTAATATCCTTTGTAAGGTTAATGCCCAAGTATTTCATTTTTTTTGGAGGAGATGGTGAATGGGAGAGATTTCCTGATTTCTTCTTCTGCAGATTTGTTGCTGGAGTAAAAGAATGCCAGTGACTTACTGGAGTTGATCTGTAGCCAGCTACTTTGCTAAAATTGCCTATAAGTTCTAGGAGTTTTCTGCCCATGTTATTGGGTCTCCTAGGTATAGAATCATGTCATCAGCAAATAGAGATAACTTAACTTCCTCTTTTCCTATACGAATACCTTTGATTTCCTTGTCTTGCCTGATATCTCTGTGTAAGGTTTCAAGGACTATTTTGAAGAAGAGTGGGGAAAGCTGACAGCCTTGTCTAGTACCTGAATTCAGTGGAAATTCTTTCAGTTTTTCTCCATTGAGGATAATCTTGGCTATGTGTCTGTCATGAATGGATCCGACATAGTTAAAAAATCTTCCCTTAATCTCTATATTTTCCAAAGTTTTGAGCATAAATTGGTGTTGAGTTTTATCAAATGCCTTCTCTGCATCATTTGAGATGATTATGTTTTTTTTTAATTCTGTTTAAGTGGTGAATTACATTTATTGATTTGCGTATATTGAACCAGCCTTGTTTTCCTTGAATGAAGCCCAATTGATCATAATGTATTATCTTTTTAATGTGCTTTAGTATCCAATTAACTTAAATTTTATTCAGGACTTTTGCATCAGTGTTCATCAGGTAAATTGGTCTGTAGTTTTCTTTCCTTGACATGTCTTTATCGGGTTTTGGAATCAGTGTAATATTTGCTACATAAAAAGTGTTTGGGAGTGATCCCACTCTATCAATTTCCTCAAAGAGCTTGTAGAGGATCAATGTTAGTTTTTCTGTGAAGGCTTGGTAGAATTCTGCTGTATATCCATCGGGACCTGGGCTTTTTTTTTTTTTTTTTTTTTTGGAGGAGTGAGCTTTGATTACTGCTTCAATTTTGCTATCTGTGATTGGTTGGCTTAGATTTTCAATGTCCTCCTGTGTTAAAGAGGAGAATGTTATGTGAGTCCAAGAACCTGTCCATGTCCTCCAGATTATCAAACTTGGCAGAGTATAAATTTTCAGAACAGGTTCTGATATTCTTCTGGATCTTGGATGTGTCTGTGGTGATATCCCCATTTTCGTCTTTGATTTTGTTGATTTGCTTCATTTCTTTCTTGCTTTTGGTGAGGTTGGCAAGGGTGTCTACAATTTTGTTTATTTTTTCAAAGAACCAACTCTTAGTTTTGTTAATAGTTTGTATAGTTTTTTGTTCTAAATTTGTTGATTTCAGCTCTGATTTTCGTAATTTCTTGTCTTCTGTTAGCTTTGGGTTTGGACTGTTCCTTCTTTGTAGTCCTTTGAGTTGAAGCATAATGCTATTTTTCTGATCTCTTTCTAGATTTTTGATGTATACACTCAGTGCTATAAATTTATCTCTTAAGAATGCCTTCATACTGTCCCTGATATTTCGGTATGTTGTTTCCTCATTCTCATTCAATTCCAAGAACTTCTTAATTTCTGCTCTCATTTCCTCTTTTACCCATCCTTCATTTATGAGGTAATTATTCAATTTCCAAGTATTTGAGTAGTTTCTGTTGTTTCTCTTGTTGTTGATTGCTAAGATCATAGCATTATGATCTGACAGAATACATGAGGTTATATCCACTTTTTTATATTTGTTAA
>PVKS010021813.1:0-34638 GCA_004027875.1 Aplodontia rufa | reverse complement strand
CTTCCTTCCTCTTTCTTTCTTTCTTTCTTTCTTTCTTTCTTTCTTTCTTTCTTTCTTTCTTTCTTTCTTAGAGGGACAGTGAGAGAGAGAGAGAGAGAGAATCAATTTATTTATTTTTTCATGTGGCCTTCAATACTCCTACTTGTTGTGTATGTGGTGCTGGGATTTGAACCCACGTCCTCGTGCATGCCAGGCAAACATGTAACTGCTGAACCACCGTTCCAGCCCCTTCTTCTGTTTTATTAGAATTTTGTTTACAGGATCTCAAAGTTCTTACCGATTTAAGACATTTTTGCATTACTAAAACTTTAAAATTTTAATTAAATCAATCAAAGTTTAAAATTTGCAAAATTGTTTACGTGATCAGAGTGCCAAGTACATTATCCCTCTTAAAAATGATTGCCAACCACATGTCACTTGTCCCCATCAATGCTTCTAGCCGATAATTGAGTGGGTATGGCTTTCTTGTGACCTGTGGGGTATTGTGGCTGCATGGCCTTGAGAGATTAAGGGAAGAATATCATCAGCTGAACTGGGAGATCTTGGAGAAATCTACTTAAGTGCTTATAGTCATGCACATACATTAAATGCTGGTTTAATCTAGTTGTATATCTGCTTTCCTTCCCTCCTTTCTCCTCTCCACCTCTCACTTCCCTTTCTTTTCCTTTCATTCTTTTTCTGTTCAGTTTCTTGAGAAATTTATATAAATATTTTATCATGGGGCTGAGGGTATTGCTCCATGGTGGGGCTTACCCATGTTGCAGACACACACGAGGTCTTGGTCCCAGCCCCAGCACGGAAAAATAAAGAGAATTTGTTATTCATTTTATGAAAATGTCCTTACAAAACCAGAGTTACTTATTTAATAAGGAAAGAAGCCATCCAGGAACAACTCCCAGTCAAAAATAATATCAGAACTGTGTTATCTTCTGAAGGGATGCTACCCCCTGGTCTGGCATTTGTGTGAAAGATTAAAAAAGGCTCCTGGGGGAGGGAGGAAGAAGCAGGCACTTCCCAGCTGCTTACTCTGCTGGGCATGACCTCAGACTTTCATAAAGATACTAGCTCTTGCCATTGTTACAGAACGTGAGTTCAATTATATATTTAAAACATTTTCATTTTTGCATTTACTGCCAAGAAGTTGCAAATGGAGCCAACCTCATGATGTCTTTTTTAGTTTTCTAATGGAATGTTCTTCCTTCCTTTATATGGTTCTTATTTATCTTTCTATATTTAAATATTCCAGTTCGTCTGTCTTCGTAACATGTTCCTCTAAATTCTTTTTATGAATAAACAAGCTTGAATAAATGGAATAGGTAGATGTCAAACACAACTTTGAACAAGGAGTGTTCTAATACTTAATCATGAGAGTGTAAATTGTCACCAAATCATCCAAGTTCTCTTCTCTTTCCTATTGAGGATGATTTTTCCAGGCATATCTTATGACATATCTAAATCAAAATATCTAACAAATTTGCATTCCTATGGGATTGGTCCACTTTCAGTTACAAAACACCTAATTTAAGTTTTTGGCTCCTATACACATTTCACAAATTCCAAAATCTCTGGGGGAATTTTTCTCTGAGGGGAAAGTATAATAATAATTTATAACAATGACAAATTTAATTTGATAAAGGGAAAAGTCATAGAAAAGATATTGTTTCTCAGAATACTTTCATTCCATCTCAGAAAAACTTTGTACAAATTCCAGTTATGAAATCTCAGAAAACAAATTCTAAATTTCTGGGTAAAAATCTTAAAAAAAAAAAAGAAAGAAATTATGGAATGGTGAAGAGAACAATACGCTGAGGCCAAAGAGCAGAATCTGAGGTTTTTAGAGAGAACTTGGACTTTGAAAGCTGGAGTTTCAAGTCCTGAAATGTCAGGTAACAGCTTTATACAATTCTTGGTTCCAATTTGCTTCACTATGAGAGACAATCAGTCCTAGGTGGCTGATTTGTTCTGAGATGCTAATCACCTAGGTCAGTGCCTGGCACCTGGTGGGCTCCCCACAAACAGCAGCAAAGCTCAGGTTTATGTTCTGCTCTTGCTGTTTTGTGATCTTGGGCAAATTGCTTTGTTTCCCTGATGAGTTCATAATTCTTGGCCACACCTTTCTTGGAAGAGCATTGTGAGCTGAATTCATGTTAAGCATCATGGCTTTTTTTGGTATTTCCAACTCACATAATGACGGAGCACCAGGGATAAATCTTACTGCCTGGATTTGAATCTGAACCCTGACATTCACCAGCCATTTGATCTTGGGCAAGTTGCCTGACTTCATGGGCCACAGTTTCCACATTTGTCTCATAATGATAACAGTAGCACTGATCCTTTAGGGTTGTTATAAGAATGATAAAATTTGGTATAGGAAAGTGGCTGGCAAATCATACATAACTCAACTCATATTCATTACTAGTAATACTTAAGCCACTTTCAGGGTGATTATTAGTGCTTGTGTTGAAATGCAAGGTGGTGTGTTACAGAGGAGGAGACAGGAATCTTAACTCAAGACAGTAAGCCTCAAAACTTTGCTATTTCCCAGCCTTTCAGAGGTCCGATTTCTTGTATGTTCAATAGCCATTCTATCATAATGCTACCTCTTACGGTATTTGGTTGTGAGGGTTAAGTGACCTCCAGACTTATTATCACACTGATGAGAAACTTAGTAGGGGTAATTCTATTTTCTTGCTACTGGAAAAGTGTAATGGAGATAATAACTCAGTTAGGAACTCATAGTCACCGTTATTGGACTATTTGCAATCTAAAATTCATCATTAAGATCTCTAAAACCACCCAGGTGTGGGCATTTTATTCCCCTACCTTTTAAAATTGAGAAGTCAGGAGGATTCTCCCCTTTGGTTCTCCCCTCTGGCTCTCTTTCATGGAAAAGACTGCTATCATCAATATCACTAGCATTTTCTAAGAGCCTGATTTCAACCAAGCACTTGGCCATACTTTACTTCATCCTCTTTCCAATAATCGGAACATTGAAGAGTATGCTTAGTGATAGACAAGTAAACAAGGCTCAGGGAAGATAAGTGACTTGCTCAATGTCACGTGACTTATGGGTAGCTGAATAAAAACTTACATGGTCTAATCCACTGCACCCGTGAATCTACAGTGAACATCCCGCCACACCTGCATGGAGCCTGTCCATCGATTGAGATGTCAAGGATAGAAAAACGAAAATTTTTAGCATTGACTCTAGCTTGAAATAGGCAATCTTGCTCTCTAAATTTGGAATCTGAGCCGGCCAGAGTAAGCACACTCCTTTCCAGGCAAGAGGGGATTTGAATAAGAAAGCAGATTTGCACAGGCACACCCCTGATCCCATAGCACTTTTTATCTTTGGTCTACTTAATATGTTTCCATGTGACTTTGGAACACACAGAACCAATGACAAAGATGTTCCCTTTGGGAGCTGTTGGCCTCCAGAATAAGCCTTGGCAGACAAGAGCAGGAGTAGATGACCTGCGTTCAAGGTTTAGACAGTGAGACGCCTTAGGTTTTCCTTCAGGACAGTTCTGCCAGATTCTATCACTAAGTACTTTTGGTAACTGTTTCCATATATAAAAATTGCATTTTGTGTGTATGTGTATTGGGTAAATGAGCGTTTATCTGCTCAGTTTGCACAACAGAAGCATACTGACATTTTTATGTATGTCAGCTGTGACTATCATATTCAAAAAGACTGAGGCAATTTTAGAATGTGGTTTTACAATAATATCACAGACTCTTGGCTTGTGTGCAAAGTTTTGCAAATACTCAGAAGCAAAGGAAAAATATAATCTTCCGTAGTTTATTATTGGTTGAGACATCTTTCACAGAAATGTTAGGGTAGAATAATTGTGGCTCATTTTTGTTGCATGATCTGCGGTATCTCAATGGTTGACTTGTGGTATTATTTCTAAATGAGAGTACAGGTGCTGTCACATGTACCAAGATGGGACTGATGAAGATTGCATTCAGTATATACTATAAACCTATATAGGTTTACCTTGGGTTCCATTGCTGGACCCTTTGAGGTATACTCAGCATGTTTATAAATTATGTTATTTTCTTGTGAATAATAGAATTACTGTATTTTTTGTTCTCACAAGGATTCACTTCCAAATGAATATAGTAAATGCTATTGAGCTGTACACTTTTAAATGGTTGATTTTAGGTTTTGTGAGTCTCACCTCAATTTAAAAAAATCAATTGAGAGAAAAGAAGAGCTAATACCAAGGAATATTAGTGGAGGGAAAACATTTGAGGGTGGTGGCTATAGGAAGCATGATTGTGGGCATGAAGGTGGTGGCCTGCAGGGAATGATCTTAAGGACTCCATCAAACTACAGGATTTAAATCCCAGTCCTGTCACTCACTGTGGCCTTGGGCAGGTCACCCAATCTCTCTGTACCTCACCCTTCTCCACCGTAACATGGAAGTGTTAAAAGGGTTTAATGAATTAACTCACATAAAGCCCTTGGCCTAGCATGGGTCATTACAAGTCTTCGGTGAGCATTTCTTGTTTTTGTCATTTTGTGCTTGTGGATTTTCCGTTTTGACCAAACCATTCTGGATTTGAGCTGTGTCGGTTGTGCTTTGTAAATCTTATATCAATCCATATCCTGCCGTTCTTTAAATGCAATCCTTCAATCAATTATCAATAACATCATATTCAAGGGAAAGCTTCCTACGGGTTCTGTAAGAATCCTAAATTCCCTGGAATATTTTCCTTTCCCACTGCGTGACAAAATACCACAAACTAGGTGACTTAAAATGAGGAAAATGTATTCTCTTAGAGTTCTGGAGACTGGAAGTCTGAAATGAAGGTGTTATCAAGACCATGCTACCTCCAAACCTATTGTATAAGACCCCCACTGCCTCTTCCGGCTTTTGGGAAACCCCAGTGTTTTCTAGTTCGTGGAGTTTAATTCTAATCTCCAGCTGTCTTGTGTGGCTTCACATCATCTTCCTTCAGTGCAGGTCCATGTCCAAATTTCTCCGTGTAGCTTATATCATTAATATTGAATTACAAGCCCACCTTCCAGTATGACCTCATTTTACCTAATTTCATTTGAAGTGACCCTATTTTCAAATAAAGGACTGAGGTAGTGGGATTAGGACTTCAGTATATCCTTTAGGGGGATACAATTCAACCCAGAACACCCACCAGTCCCTTCCTAATGTATTCATAAGCTCCACTGAAACATTTCTCTGTTCCTTTACAGGCCAATTAGCTGCTGGAACAAGCTTGAGGGAACAGGAAGTATCTCTTCTCTGACACAGCTCTCATGATAAGTGGTACTCTGTATGCACACTATCATGATTTAGTTTCGTTTGGTTTCTCTGCTGGTCTTTGACTCCTAATGGGTAAGGTTGATGTCATATCAACTTTTGAGAGTACAAAAGTACTGAAGTAGGTGCAAGGAGACCTTGATAGATAAAGATATAAATGAGTGAAGGAAAAAGGGAAGGAAAGTAACTCAAATGTCTGTTGATTCAATAGCTCTCACCTCTGAGAGATACCAGGCCCTCAAATGTTCTGAAAATGGAAATATTGTTTTGTGAATTTGTTTATTTCATCTTTCAATTCTACCAATTTATGCTTTGCATATTCTTCAGCTCTCTTGTTTGATGCACATGCATTTAATATTGTGACACTTCTTGGTGTCTTACCTTATATAATGCCACTTTCTGGCTCTGAAGTCTACCTTATCTGAAATTAACATAGCCACTCTTGCTTTCTTTTTATGATATATTATTTTTCTATTCCTTTGCTTTCAACTTGCCCATATCATATTTGATGTGAGTTTCTTATAAACAGCACACAGTTGGGTCATGTTTTCAACACATTTCCATTCTTTGTGTCTTTTAATTGGTGTACTTAGACCGTTTTCACTCATGGTTGACAGAATAATGGCCCATCAGAGATGTCTGCATTGTATTCCCCCAAATATGGGATATGTCACCTTTTACAGCAAAGGGAAATTAAAGTTGCAGATGGAATTAAGGTTGTTATTTAGCTGATCATGAGATGGCGATGCCTAGATCATGTGGGTGGGTACATTGTAATCACAAGGTCCTTGGAAGTAGAAAAGACAGAGAGATTAATTTGTGATGTGAGAAGGACTCAAATTGCCTTTGTCTCTTTGTCTTCCTCCCTCATTGTTTCTTTCTCTTTGTTTCTTTCCTAGATGCCATATTCCCTTTTTCATTATTATTAATTACACTGAATAGTAAGTTTCATTGTGGTATGTTCATACATGTGTATAATAGTACGTATAGTCATTGTTTTTGGATAAGTCTTCAGGTGACATTTAAAAAGCTTTTTGTTTTAGTTTTCCTTCATCTAATAATATTTTGATGTCTCTCTCATTCCTAAAAGATAATTTCATTGAGAATAGGACATTGGGTTAACTGTTCTTTTTATTTTCAGCCCTTGAGAAAAATACCATGTTACCCTGCTTCTGGCTTCCATGAATTCTGGTAAGAAATCAGCTGTCATTCAAATTGTTATTCCTATAGGCGAGGCGTTGTTTTTCTCCAGACACTTTCAATTTCATTATTTTTCCCTTTTTTTCTTTTAGTTTTCAGAAGTTCAATGATGAATCTTGATTTCTTTAGGAGTGCTCAGATTCTTGAATTTGTAGTTTTTCTTGCCAAGTACATAAAATTTTAAGAAATTATTTCTCTGAGTATTTTTTTAGTCCTGTTCCTCTTCTTCTGAAAATCTGGTGGTACAAGTGTTTCATCTTTTGTTATCCTCCTTAGGTACTTATGGTTTTGTTTAACTTTTCTTTTTAGCTTAGTTATCAAATTTTTTAGATTGGGTAATCTCTATAGTTCCCTTCATTCTGCTGTTGAGTCCATCACTGAGATTTTCATTTTGATTATTGCATTTTTCGTTTTGATTATTGCATTTTTCATTTTGATTATTGCATTTTTCGTTTTGATTATTGCATTTTTCGTTTTGATTATTGCATTTTTCGTTTTGATTATTGCATTTTTCGTTTTGATTATTGCATTTTTCATTTTGATTATTGCATTTTTCATTTTGATTATTGCATTTTTCATTTTGATTATTGCATTTTTCATTTTGATTATTGCATTTTCAGTTCTAAATTTTTAATTTGGTCCATTTTTGTGTTCTTTGCTGAGGCTTTTTATTTTAGTATTTTTTTTTTAAAAGAGATGGAGATGTAGAGAAAAAGAGAGAGAGGGAGTGTTAATTTTTAATTTGGTTTTTATTTTTCCTTTATGTTTTTTGTTTATGTGGTGCTATGGATCATACTTGGGTCCTTCTTCATGCCAGGCAAGTGCCCTACCTCTGAGCCACCTCTCCAGTCCCTTTTTTAAAATTTGTTTAAAGCATTGTCCCAGTCTATTTGGGCTGCTGTAACAAAATATCGTAAACCGGGTGACTTATAAACAGTAGAAATTTGTCATAATTCTGGAGACTGGGTAGTTCAAGATCAGGGTGCAGGCATATCTGTTGCCTATAAGTAGGGCCACTTTATGGTTTATAGATGATGCCTTCTGTGTCCTCACATGGGGAAAGAATACAGGTCTCTCTGGGTCCTTTTTTAATAAGGACAGTGATTCTATTACTGAGGGCTCTGCTGTCCTGACCTCATTACCTCCTCATTGCTTCACCTCTTAATTTCATCACTTTGGAGGTTAGGATTTCAATATACGGATTTTGAAGGGACATGAATATTCAGTCCATTGCAAGGTTGTTCATAAGCATTTATCTAAATGTTTCTATAAGACGGTTTAAAATCATTATTAGATAACTTTGACCTCATTTTCAATTCAGTGTTGGCCTTTATTGAGTGATTCTTTTTCATCCAAGTTCAGATTTCCTGGTTCTTGTTACGAATGAGTCTTTATTAGGTCCTGGACATCTTGCATATTATGTTATAAATTTCTGAATCTTATTTAAACCTTCTGTGTTATCTGGCTTTCTCTGTCACTGCTATGGCAAGGGAAAGGAGAGAGCTGACTCATTATTTCTGAGTAAAGTTAGACACCCAGATTCCCCACTCTGTCTCTTTTTAATCCTTAGTGGGGAAGTTCTTCCTTCCGGTTAGGCAGGGGAGTTTGGGCTGCCATATAGCCTTGTAGCCTCCAGTGACACCACAGTGGAGTGCTCTTGGTACCACTGGGCCAGGCTCCTGAGTTTCTATTAGGCCTCCTCTGACACTGCTCCCCAGGGAGTAGGAGAGAAGCTTCATTCCTGCTGGGGTATGGGATGTGGAGTTTCAGGCTCCTTCATGGTCTCTACAGACTCCATGGGAGACCTTATTCCTTCTTAGTGGGTATGAAAGCTGCAATTCCTAACTTGACTCTTTCTGACTTCACCCTGGCAAGAGTGTTGGGTGCCTCATGACAGCCTCACGGAGGTGGATGGTGGGTGGACAGCCCTGTATGTAAGATTTGCTGGTATGAACGAGAGAGAAGCCTTAGGTCTGCCTTTCTCTCTCTTTCTCTTTTTCTTTCTTACAGTTCTTTTTATATTCCATTGTATTTGGCTGGAAAAGAGCAGTTGTTATTCCAAAGTATTCTTTTTTGCTGGCTTCCCCTTTTGGTCCTTCGGCTAGAGATAGTAGGCTTTTGGTGGGCTTATTTTTGTCTGCATTCCTTGGTTTTCCTGGGTTGTTACATTAGTGAACTCCAAGTCTGGTATATATGAGGCATAAAGAAAACTTGGGAACTCATGATGCCTTCTTAGGGTCCCAAGGTCCCTAGCTAGCTGGTCCGCTTCTCACCACCTCTCAGAGTCTTGTTTTTATTTCACATATAATTTCCAGGATTTAAGTTGTGCTAAGTAGGAGAGGGAAAGAACCCTCTTCCATCTTCCCAAATAGAAATCAGCAGGAGTTCTCTTTTTATTATGCCTTCGGTAACTCTTTGCATGTGAAAAGTGGCAAGCATAATAATAATTTTTAGGAAATGATGCTTGATCTCTGTGAGGCACTTATCTGCAACTAATCAATTCCTTCAACAGGTATTTTTCTAGATGTAGAGGACTCCACAGCTGCTTCTTAGCTGATCTCTCTGTATCTACCTAAGTTTTATTCTCCACATAATAGCCAGAGTATGACTTTCCAAAAATAAAGCAAATCACATCCCTAAAACACTAAAGAAACTTCTCCCCAACAAGATGCAATGATTTTTGCACCATAATTTAGAATAAACCCAGTGTGGCTATTTCAGCCCCTTGACAACTTCCATTAACTAACTGTAGGAAGATGCTTGGCCAAGGCTGGAGACGTGGACTGGGCAGTGTGGAGAACTCAGCCGGGCACACATGTGTTGTTAGGACCCGCACATCTTAGCTGCTGTCCTCTCCACTCATTAGCTTCTCCCTTTGGAAATGAGCGGATGATCCATCACCCAAGAAGGACTCAAAGTGAGAGTGCAACTGTGATATCCTTGACAGGCTTTGAAGTGTAATTTATCCATTTTTAATAATATTGAAATACCAAAGAACTGAATACATAAATATTCAGATTTTTCAGTCCAGCAACCAATGTTGAATCTGGTGAACACGTAGCTTGAGGGTGTAAGAAAAAAAGCTGCTTTGAAAAATCATAAATTTTGATATTTTTAATGCGGATTTTCTGATGAGCTCAACATTCTTAGATGACAGTACCCAGCCTGGGTGTTACTCTGAGACATGAGCAGAAGAAAGAAAGAAACAGAGTCCTGAAGGGGAATCTTCAGTTTGCTCGGTGCCCATATCTCTGGCTTTCTCTCTAGTGGTCGTGGTCTACATGGGTTTCTAGTGGGTTTTAGAAACAAGGGAGACCTGACACTTCCTTAGGTGATCCGTGAGGTTGCTTTTATTTCTTGCGCAGACAGCTGATCTAGTTCATCACACTAGGAAACCCCTGGGATGAAAGCTAACTGTCCTGGACAGTTAGCTTATTTGTGTTAGCTATGTGCGTTGGGTTGCAACATCTTCACTCTCTCTCAACAACAGAACCACAAAAAAAGAAGAGCAAAACTAAAAAGCCCTAAACCACCCAAACAAAAAGTCATCTTACACTTTCCCTCAGTCGAAAAGTGAACTATCTGCTCAGAATTTGTTCCTCTTACATGAGATTTAGGAATTGATGATAGGGGGAGATCCTGGCCTGGGATTGCCCTTAACTTACTTTGTCAAGATCCATGTATGCATGAATATGTAACAAAGATTCCCTACAATATATACAACTATATTGAACAAAAAAAAAAGAAATATTTTTGTACAATTATAATGCAGCAATAAAAACATAAAGTGAGAAACTGGATTAAAAAAAAAAGAATGTGCCCCTCTTGCAGGGTAGGCTGCAAAGCTGTTGATAGGAACTAACTTCTTTAACTTAATGCATAGCCAAAGTCTGAAGACAATGACATGCAGTATTTACAAGGAAACAGGTTGGACCTGGAAGCCATCACAGGCTCTGAGACATGAAATTCTGAGCCTGAAGTTTGGTTTAAAAATTCTTCCCCTTCTACCTGACTTGATATAAAGCCACATCGGTGAGGATCTCATATACAATGTGGTGCACGTTTCAGGTCAATTGCTTTAGTTTCCATAACATGCTTTTCAAATTGGTTTCAAGTTGATCCAACTGTCTGTAGCACAGGATGAAAGCATAACTGCCCTATGACAGGTAGCTCGAGACTGCTGTGGAAAGCCCGACATTGCATCGGCACTGCCTCCACAGTGAACTTGGGCTCTGCAGAACCCACTGGCTTTGAAATGTTTGTCTTTGTGATAAGATTTCAAATGAAGTTTGTCCTGATAGTAACATTGAGAAGGCCCAGATTGTCATCTCCAGTTTCCGAGTTTATAAATCTTTCCAAGAAGGCAATGCAAACCAAAGGATGTGTGTGTGTGAGTGTGTGTGTGTGTGTGTGTGTAAATTCAGTTTCAATATTTCCACATTGACTCCACATATATTTTATTTTCCTGTATCATATGTCACAAGATGATTCTCCAATACCCATTGATGACAACTGATGACAATATGTCTGGGCTTCCTTTGTGACTTTTGTCCTGATGAATGTATTATTTCTCTGTAGGAAGATAACACTGCAATATATAATGTTAAGTGGGTGTCTGGGAAGGAATAGACTATAAAAATAATCTAATCCAATGCAGTTATTTCCCAGCTTATCTCAGCATTCTTTTAATCCACATTTTTTGTTGTTGTTAAATACTGTATTTGCAATTTAAGTAGTGCCACATGCTGCCACCGCTGTTACAAGGATATATTAGATTGATAGAACGATGCTACATTCTTTATGACTGGAGATAATAACGACTTCCTCTGTTCTCTCTAATCATGTTTTTATGGTTTGTTTTCCAAAATACTGCATACTTGACCTTAAAAGGGGAAAAAGACTGCACATTTCATTTAGCGAGTAATAAAAAGTTGGGTTCTCATTTTGCATTTAAACCTATGGGGAATGTATTTTACTATAAGATATTTTCATTATGATCTCCAGGTCTCAGGCGATTCTGGCTGACTCGGGCTGCTCCATGACTGTGTGTCTCCGTAATTGAAAATAGATGTGGTGCACTTTGACCCCTTTTGCTTTCAGAGACTTCAAGCTGAAAACTGCTTTGTAGTAATCCAGGAGTTAGAAAGCCACTGTTTCTAACAGAAGGGAACGACAGGCAGATTTCATTCTCCCCGCTCTTCACTAACTTACCTTTTAATAGTTCTCCCATTACAAATCTTAGAATAATGGGTGATAATGACACTGTCCGTTGTGCTTTGTTTGAAAGGTAGAAGACCTCTCATGCGTTCCTCTCAAAAGTTCATTATTAGAACAGTTCGCTGCTTTCAAGTGCATGCTAAGAAAACCGGTCCCTTTCAAATCTTTGGATCTTTTACATGAGGCAATTTGTGTGTCCAACATTATTAATATAAATGAGAAGACCCAAACAAAATGCCAAGGGTTGTTAAAATAAAACTGTCTTCAAATGTTATTAAAAAGCATAATACATAAAACATTCCTTTGAAAATGAAATAACAGCATAGATAAGACAAAAACATATTTTGGAACTTATCCTCTAGTTGGTTAAGAACCTGGACTTTCCCAGTTTTGGCTACATAGAACTTACGCCTAAGTTATGAAGTTGAAGGATAGAATGTTTTTTTTTTTTTAAGACAGATTTACAAAATTCCCACCTGTCAATTTGGGCCAGCGGCGTTTAGTAAATCACATTGTGTTTGCCCTTCAGTCACGCAGGCTAACTTAGTAAATTGCAAAACCTATCGATGACTCTGAGAACCATATAATGTAGAATTTCTGCTTTTGTTATTGAAGATTATATAACATTAACCTTTAAGAACTCTTAGGGAATTTCAAGTCCTATGCTTTGGAATATATATTGCAGAGAATATGAATACTTTAAACTTCTGGTGAACAACAGATGAAGTTCAGTTTTATGAATCTACTTGTTTCCTTCGTGGGCTGTTCCTAGAAAGGCATTCCCAGTTCTGTTGCCCTCTGTGTCCTGCTCTGCTCTTCAGCAGGGCACTGAGTCCATGTTCTGGAGCCTCTTTGAGAATGAGTTAATTTCAATAAAACATGAAATATTTATGATCCATCTAGTTCACCTCATGATCAGTCAAGAATGTGAAGTTTGGGGCTGAAGTGGTGGCTCAGCAGTTGTAGTATTTGCCTTGCATGCTCAAGGACCAGGGTTCAAACCCCAGCACCACATACACAACTAAGTGTCTGAAACAAAGGTCAGATGAAAAACTAAATAAAGTTGATTCTCTTTTTCTCTTTTTCTCCCCCTCTCCCTCTCTCTCTTATTAAAAAAAAAAAAAACAAAAAACGAAAGGAATGTGAAGTTTGTATTGCTTTCTGATGCGCTGTAGAAAAACATACTTCATTTCTCATTAGAACTTAATTTACAAGCACCAACTTGTTTTCAAAAGCTTAAAATGTAATCAAAAATTAAAAACTAAATTGTTACTATGAATCTCTCCATAATCCAGACAATGTAGTGGTTTTTTTTCTTTCTTTTTTTTTTTTTTTTGATACTGGGAATGGAACTCAGGGACACTTTACCATTTGAACCACATCCCCTCAAAAAAAATTTTTTTTTGAGACAGGATCTTGCTAAGTTGCTTACAGTCTTGGTAAATTGCTGAGGCTGGCTTTGACCTTGCGATCCTCCTTCCTCAGCCTCCCGATTGGCTGGGATTACAGTCGCGTGCCACTGTGCTCAGCTTATGCAGCTATTTTCTAAGTTAACTTTTCACTTCTCCTATTTGGCACGACCCCCTCGTCTCACTCCATGAGGGAGGGTGAACAGGTAAACATGCGGGGGGTTTGTGTGTAGAGGAGGATCGCAATGAGAGGTGATTCTCACAAGTGTACTGTCACCGAGTACTAAGCACTGGGCTGAGTCACCATACAGGTCTCCTGCCATGAGGTGAAGTCCTGTTTGCAAAGTGCTCCACACCTGGACCACCTTGGCTCATGGCTACTTCTAACATCCGGCTCTGACTGCAGTTTCCCTTGCTGCTGCTTGTGGTAGGACGTCAGAATAAGAAGCCAGGGGGACTTATAGATCAGTAGAAGGATGTAGTTACAGCATCTTGGAGCGGCTAGGGATTTCAGAGCTCAGCAGATTCAATCTCCTAATTTTTTGGAGGAGGAAATGGGACTCAGGGAGGTTAAGACACTTTCTCATGTCCCCACTGTCACTAAAGAGTGGGCTCATCAGACGTGTGAACCATTTCTGTGCCTCCCAGGTGTTATTGGTGTGGTGCGTAAATTGCCTTTCCTGACTTGGGATCTCTGGATTAGGTGGATTACCTTTTTGATTTTCATCGTTGTAGATATTTTCAGTACTTCTTGTTCTATTTCCTCTGGTGGAATCTGGATCTTTGCAAGTATCTTGCTGCAGCTACATTAGGGCTGGTGGACTCTATGAAATCAAAACAGATGTTTGACACTTGGAGGCTCAGAAGAAAGTAAATTAGGATTTATTGAAATGTACACCAGCATGCTCAGCCACAAAACTGATTGAAGGGCTAAGTCTGAGTGTAAAACTCTCCCTATGTTTTCCACAGTGGATTCTTTCGTGTCTGCATTACCTATGAAATTTTTATAAGCATTTTTTATTCAAGTCATAACCAGAAAAATGAGAAGGTTATGAAAGGATCAAAGCATCTATTTCTCAATTTTCTGGATCTATAGTATGAATCCCTTTACATTGGTGAATTTATTCATTGCAATACATGTTCATCAGAGAAAAAGAAATCTCCCAGTCTCCTGTCAGTGAAACCCTTGTTTCATCTTGGTGTGTGTGTGTGTGTGTGTGTGTGTGTGTGTTAGGGTGCAATAAGTGATCACTTTCAAAAACCCATATTTTATGTGGGCTGATATAGCATATCACTCAATCACCTATCATGAATTCAATATGAATATAACTTCCCCTGGACACATTGGTAACAGCATTTTGTAATTTTTACTTCAATAATTGTAGATATTGATGATCTCTTTAGACAGTTCCCTAAGTTGAACAATGGGTATTAAGTTATAGTTAAACGGGAGCAAGAAATTCTAATGTGCTATTACATAGTAGTGTGAATATATATACAATAGTGAATATATATATATGTTCATATATATATATATATATATATACATTTCAAAAAAACCAGAAGAAAGGATTTTTGGAATCATTTATCACAAAGAATTGATAAATGTTTGAAAGGAGAAGTTTAATTTGACCTAGACATTGAACAATGTATTAAAACAACATATGGTATCCTATTAATACATGTAATTTTACTTTTTTATGTACAGATAAAAATAATTTAGGGATGGAACAGTGGCCTCAGCAGTTCAAGTGCTTGCCTGGCATGCTCAAAGACCCAGGTTCAAACCTCAGCACCATGTACACAATTAAGTGTTGGAGAAATGAAGGCCAGATGAAAAAATAAATAAAATTGATTCTTTCTTTCTCTCTCTCTCTCTCTCACTCTCTCCCTTTAAAAAAATTAAATGAAAAAAGAGACAGTTCTTTCATTTTCATGAAGTTCTTTTCCTGTGCCATTTTGGGCTTTGAGTTCCCACCATTATGTTACATAGTAGGAGGGCTGCCCTCCAAAGCCAGTATTGGTACACTTGTGCTGGTTTTGGTTGACACAAATTAATTAGAATTATAAATTATTATGCAACTCTTCTGTTTTTCATTCGAATCTGTAGTTAGAGCCCAGCACTGGCTAATTAATGGGCTTGATTCTGAAGCTGGTCCGAATAGCATCTGATGCCTTCTTTCCTGAAACAAACACAAACAGCTTTGGAACTGTCAGAAATAACAGCAGCTCTTGAAGGCTAATCATTACCAGCTTTTGTCGTGTGGTTGTGATTGTTGCCTGAATTCCGCTCCAATCAGGGGAAAACATGCTTAAGTGCCAGTAAAAGTTTTTATGCTGCTATGAAATGTTGCAATTTATGGCTTTGTACGCATCAGCCTGTGTTACTAGGCAACACCCTATGTGTCGTTCACTCAAATTATTCCTTAACCCCTGGCATTGCTGTAAATTTCAGCTTAAAAGAATCATCGTGAACTATTAGAGGGTTAATTTTTGATGAAAAAAATGAAATGGAAGTTGTGATGCTAAAAAAGGAGGCAGCATTTGAAAAATTCACTTGATGGAAAGCAATAAGACTATTTAGAGCTTAATTATATTCACCTTAGGAAAAGAGAGGGAGAGAGAGAGGGAGAGGGAGGGAGAGAGAGAGAGAGAGAGAGAGAGAAATGGTTCCAAATGGATTTAATGATCATGCAGTTCTCTGATTGGCCATTAAGCGGCCAGGTTTTGGATACTTAAGCAGTCATCTTCGCGATGCTGGTTTTAATTAAGGAGAACACTGCAGGATAGTCAATGGCCAGGGAAGTGTGGTATTGCTGCTTGCTTGCTGGGCATCCATATGCATTAGAGAGGAGATAAAATCCTGAAAGAGAGAGAGAGAGCAGCTCTCTCTCCCTCCCTGTTTAAATGTATTCTGCCTGAGATTATTCATGGCTGCACCAACCGAGTTGTAGAATCAACTCGAAGTCTCATGTAACAGGCAAGAAATTACAACTTGTTACTCAAAGCAGTACCAAACCCAATGGCAGGGACAGAAGCACGAACACCTCAGGGATGTCTGATGACTCAGAATGAGCTAGAAAACTCCTAGAACTAGTGTTGGAAGAGTGGTGGTGACGTTGGTTTGTAGCTTTGGAAGGACTTTCTGGTTGGAATGCTTTTGAATTTCTATTATTGTTCTGCAGCAGGTTAACTGATACTTTGAAAGTAGTTACTATGCCAAAAATTACAAATTCGTATTTTGAGCAGAAGCTCCCCTAGTTTTATTTTAGTACAACTCTCCTGGATAGGAAATGCTTCTTAGTGAAGTGCAAGTAAAAAGTAGGAGATCTCCACCTTACGCGCCTCGAAGTGGGAGACTGGAGTTCAACTCTAGCTGAAGTCTGATCTCCAGGACCAGATCTCGTTAGTGTGGGCCATGCAGCAAGGTCAAGGGGATCCTTGGGTGCTTGTAAGCCATGCAGACACTTAAGCCCCAGCCTAGATCTGCGGCATCAGACTCTGTCCAGCCCAGCAAGGTTCCCGGGTGAAGTCACTTAATGCTTTTCCTCTTTGGGGGGCAGTGTCCTCAGCAGCACAGCTCTAAAGAGGCGTTGGCTGCCTCCCGCCACTGGCCCTTTGCTTTGTGGGCTTGGTGTCCCTGGGGCTGGGAAGTGTGATCCCTGGAAACTTGTGAGAGTCGTCACTGTGAAGAACTATAAAGAGCATGCTGCTGCTGGGCTGGGTTCAGCTGATCAGAGCAGCTCAGACGCGAAACTCCAGCGTCTCTGTCTGACCACTTACAAACCCACCAGCCCCTTCCCCTCTTGGCTAGAACCCTGGGAGTTCAGTTGTCATTTCTTCTAATTACCTATCCTATTCTTGGGCTAATGTCCAGTGTGATTTTAAGAGTCCTACAAATATCTTTTGCTCCAAAGTTCTCCCCCTATCTGATTTTTAGGAGTCGGAATTCCACCTCCAGTCCTTGGGAGGTGTTGCACTGCGTTAAAACACAGAGCCCTCTGTCAGGACTCAGTTCAACTTTTGGAGTTTTAGGGGTGTTGGAGAAAACCACATCCAGTGAATTTTCCTTTCCTAAAATTTATAATGTGCAAAACTTTCTTAGAGGCTTTCAGACAGAACTGAAGTATGACTTGATAAGGGCAGAGGGGTGGGGATTTATGAAGGTAAGCACTATGGTTTAGATACTAGGTGTCCCCCAAAAGCTCATGTGTGAAGCAATGCAAGAAGGGTTTAGAGGTGAAATGACTGAGTTAGGAGACAGCCTTAACCCAAACAGTGCATTGGGTGTGGGTCATTGGGGGTGTGTCTTTAGGGTATATATTTTCTATATGATGAGTGGAGATTCTCTCTGCTTGCTGGTATGATGTCTTGAGCTGTTTCCCTCCACCACACCCTTCCACCATGATGTTCAGCCTCACCTCGAGCCCCAAGGAACAGAGAGCTGGATGCCTATGGACTGAGACCTCTAAAACAATGAGCCCACAAAGAAACTTTCCTCCACTGGAATTGTTCATGTCAGGTCTTTTGATCACAGCAGTGAAAAAGCTGATTTAAAACAGTAAACTACCTGGGCATGGGGGTGCACAGCCTGTAATCCCAGTGGCTTGGGAGGCTGAGAGAGGAGGATTGCAACTTCAGAGCCAGCCCCAGAGGCCCTGAGCAACTTAGTAAGACTCTGTCTCAAAACAAAACAAAACAAAACAATAACAACCAAAAACTAACTAAATAAAAAAACTCCCCAAAACAACAAATAAAAACACTCAAGAAGGGTTGGGGATGTGGTTCAGTGGTTAAGGGCCTCTGGGTTAAATCTCTAGTACCAAAAACAGAACAAAATAAACAAAGACCCGCAAACCCCAAAACCAAAACCAAACAAACCAGTAAGTTACACCCTAAGTAAGAAATCAGCCACGGGTGCCATTTTGGTTGGTGACGACAGAGTTGGGCATGTGGGAACAAAGGCTAAAGGGATGAAGGCCAGGGGCCCAGAGCTTGATGGCAGGCAGTGGGCACACAGCAGCGACTGTGGCGACTTCCAGCTGTGTCTGGAGAGAGCTCTTCTCCTCATCCTTGTTTTTCTTGTTCATTTCTTGTCCTGTTTGTAGAGCTTATCAGTTATTTTCTGGCTGACCAGTAGCTGAACTTGGAATTGAGGCTGTGAATAAGCCAGAAGGTTTTGGAGAAAGCACTTTCTGGGGTTGTCATGCACACCTGACCCCCATTCTCCAGGTTTAGTCATGTGAGTGGGGCCAGGGGCTGGAGTCAGGGAAATCTGTGTCCACTGCTGGCGATGTGGGTCATACGGGTCACAGCTGAGCTCACGGGCAAAGGCAGCCGTGTCCTCACCAGCTTATTTTGTGGGGCAGAGGGCGGGGTTGGGACTCCGTACCTTTCTCTTCTGCCTGCTCTTCAAGCCTGGTTTTGGATAAGTCGAATGAGAGATGAACTGTGGAGTTCCAAATACAGGTTCCACCTAGTGGCATGGGAGTGCTGGGCCTGGGTCTTGCACAACGGCCACAACAGAGTGTGGGTCTCACCACCATGGAGTAAGTGGAAGGGAGAGAGGAGCCGGCCTACAGGAGACATGGGGGGTCAGAGGACTGGGGGAAGTCAAGGCTAGTGTAGTGGTGGAAGCCAGGAGAGGAGCATTTCAAGAGAGCCAGTCGCAGTCCTAAAGAAGGCAGCTAGGTGGACCTTTTGTCTGGTCCATGCGTACAAAGTTAAAGTGAATCATCTGAGCACCTATTTAGGTTGAATAATTTTGAAATAGTTCATTAAACAATACTTGTTGTGTGCCTATGTTTTTATGACTTGATAATTTCACAGAAAAGAAAAATCAGAATTTGGGGGATTTAAACTAGTTGGATTAAGATCATTAGAAGCCACCTCCCGCTCCTCTTACTCCACCACTTCCTGCTCCTCCTCTTGCTCCTCCTTCTCCTCCTTTCTTTTTATTTTTGTTTCTTGGGTCTATAGGAAAACAGGAAAATTACTCCACCTCTCAGTTCCAACCGTGTTCTATGGTGCCCTGGGTCATGTGTTTTCTTTTAGGTAGCCTGGTTTGGAGGCTTTAGAGAAGAATCCACTGGAAGGCAAGTCAGTCTGTTTGACTGGGGCTTGGGGCTTCTGTGGGCTTCTAACATGGAGGTAAGGGGCATAGGGAGCAAGGGGAAGTATACAGAAGGGACCCTGCACTCCTACAAGTCCTTTTGTCCCCTCCTGAACTGAATGGATGAAACAGAAAAGGGGCTTGCTCTGGAGTGTACTTCTTTCTTACAAGTGTGAGAAGCACTTGATTTTGCCCTGGGGCAAGGTGGGTAGCACGGGTGCAGTTTGTACTGTAGGAGGAGCCCAGGAGCAGTATGAAGGGGAAGAGGAGAAGGAGCGAAGAAGGTGGGGAGGACCCAATGGCACTGTGCCCAGATCCTTTCTTCAGGGCTGAGACACTTGTCCTCCAGGGTCTAGGAAGGTTGTTTGTCAAATTCTCTCAACTGAGTTTGCTCCTCTGGTCATTGGTTCTCTCCTGGAGATAGCCAACTGTGCAAGGCTACTGTAGCTCTAGAACTCACTGTGGGGTTGTCGGAGACTTTCATTCAGACTTCATCTCCGCAGCCCAACTCCATCTTCTTCCCAATCCCGCTTCCTTCAGAGATGCTGATCCTGGGAGCATTCCTCCAACTTTGCACACCCATTTATCTCACATTTTTTTCAAGCTTTGAAACCTGAATGTTCCCTCAGGATTTGCAGCCGTCTGAGGTGAGGACATCCATGAAGTTCAGGTTGATGGTGAGGAGGAAGTCAGCAAAGTTACCTGGATCTGGAGAGAGTGGCAGGAGACCTCAGTGGATGTTAGTCCCTTATGGAATTCTGATAACTTGGTGTTTTGCTCCAGATAACTTAAATGAGCAACAAATGTATCTAGGCAGCATATCCTACACTTATTCCAATTTGCTGGTAGCAATGTTCTGGACTGTTTAATATAGTCATCAAATCGTGGTGCTGGGCTCAGGTAGAAAAATTTCAGATGTTTTCGTGAAGTACTTTACATCTTGCATAGTAAGATAAGAGGAATTTTCTGGAAAAATTATTCAGAGAATGGTCTCAAGCTTGGTTTGCAGTCATAACGTTTTATTTTTCTTTTCTTTTTGGCCTTAATTGTGAAGAGAGAAATGATATTGGGTCCTTATTTAAAGTAGATTCTGTCTTGGAATGATAGAATGCAAATGACGTCATAAAACACCCTTCATGACCGCTTTTGCTCTTGAGCTAAAACTCCAGACAGGGAATAGGGAAGGAGCTGTGTCTTCATGTAATTGCTTCTACCAAGTTCTAGGTGTGGTCCTTATTATTCAGATGGTTATGAAAACAAAATAGAATTCAGAAGAACGAAAATCAATCTCTAATTTCTGTAAAGTTAGTCACCTGCCACCAGTATTTTTCAAAATATGAGGTTGTATTAATAACATTGATCATTTCCATGCTTGTATACAGGTAAATCAAGAAAATGGTTAGTGAGAATATGTGCTTCCATATTAGCTACATAACAATTAGCATTTTGAAATAAAGATATTGTTTTAAATTCTGCAAAAACTGTGGATGATGAGAAATTCGTAAAAGCTAAGCCCAATGATGCATTAAATGAATATAACAGGAAAAAGGTGAGAAGGTGGCTCGCCTTCGACATCTTTTAGGTGGATCCCATGAGAATGACTTCGCGAGGGGGTGCCCACGCAGAGTGCGGACGCTGCTTGGCAAGAGAGAACAGCTGCAAGTGACCCATCAGTCTAGAGCAAAAACATGAGCATAGGTAAAAAGTGAATTCTGAATAATTTAAATTATGAAGACGCTCTTTTCCCTGAGGGATTTTTCTGCTTCCCACCATGAGGACTGGGCACCACTGTTTGAGAAGCCTGGGTTGCCAGTGATAGGGGAACAATTCTGCATCTTGGCAGTGTGGGTTGGAAATTCCCGTACGGAATTTCTCTAAGGGAAGGGCCTGACAATCTGCTTGGGAGAGAAGATGAATCTCTGGATGGGCTCCTTAGGGTGGGCTGCACAGCATGAGAAACTGGATGCAGAATTTGCTTCCCCAAGGCAGGCGGTGATGAAAGCAGGCAGGGATGGAAGGGGCTGATGTGTGAGGGACAGAGGACATTTGGAGTCAAGGGTGTCCCTTAATGATAAACATGTCAACGTGCTGTCTGCGTGTTCGTGTGTGCACAATGTGTCTAAGGTGTGTCCTGCCTGTGTCACGTGGAACAGGGGCATCTTACAGCCTGTTTGGAAGAGTGAGACCATCTCCAAACTGAACTGGGGGCAGATGGCTGGAACTAGAAGATTCCATAGCAACAGGAGTGCATCAGTCTTCTGCAGTGATTACTAGAGATCTTGGACTTCCTGGGGAAATTGAGCAGAGCTCATCTCAGGTTTCAGTGGACTCAGAGGTTCCCATGGACATCATAATGACATCACTAGCCCTGTGATAACTCATGCCATTATCCTGGGTACCCTTTCATCTTGGTGCCACGTTCATGGCATTTGTAGAACATTCTAGAAGAGCCACATCTGAATCAGGCCTTAATGAAAAATGGTGCTTAAAAATGATCCATTGTGTGAGTCTGCATCCCCATCCCCCATAACGTGTGGGAAATTTCCTTAGGAATTGTGTGTTGAGCACGTTGCTCCGTCTGGGGACCTGGTCTGGCCTTGCTTTGATGAGAAGGGTTGAGAAGCAGTGACGTCATCCTTTCATCCCAGCTACAAGAAGCTCAGAATCCAGTGGTTTCCTCCATCGTGGAGACTTTCTTGCCTACACAGCCAGAGGTTTTGCTTCTTCCTTCTGAGGTTCTTCCCTCGGATTTGCTTTGCATCTCCCTGTTTACTGGGCTCTTCGCTCCAATCACCTACAGAAGCATTGGGAGTAAAATGAAAACTCACCTTTGATTTGGTTCAGTACAAGTTTTCATCATGAGCGCGTCGGGTGCCAAGGTGCTGCAGAGTGTTCCCGTGGGGCTGCGGGCAGCACGGCAGGCTCCAGTGTCACTTCTGCCCTGGGCACCTCCTTTGTGGCTTGGCGGCTCATTGGGAACCGTACCCTCCTTCTCGCCTCCCATGGGAGTGGAGGTTTAATAGTTTAGCCTGTGTCTTGCTGTCAGCTGCCTGTCCCCCTCACTTTTGTGAGTGACTTTCAAATGCACCAACTTTTGCACAAGTTTAATAGATTTGCCTACTTAGCCCTGGAAGCAACACTGCTCTTTTTTAAAACCATTTTTGCACAGAGTAGGCTATTTGGATGGAGTTTACACACAGTGTAGTTGGAGATGAGAGAACATGGGCAGGAAAGAGAGGGAAGAGGCACTCAGGTTATGAAAATCCAGAGACAAGTTCTTCATTATTGGTCACAATGCAAAAATCCTTCTTCCTCCACCCCAGGGATTCTCAACCTTGCCTGATTGACATTTTGGTCCAGATAGTCGTTTGTTGTGACTCTTCCGTGCATTGTGTCTATTTAGCAGCAGCCCTTGACCTGTACCCACTGCATGCCTGTACACCCTCTCTAAATTGAGCTGACTAAACATACATCCAAACATTGTCAAATCTCTCTGTGAGGCATGGAGTCACTCTGACCTCTGTGCCACATCCCTGCTTTCTGCTCCATCTTGGCTGCTGAACTTTCATCACGTGTGTGTGGTCTTTCACTCCGCCTGGGGCTGAATTGCCTTGTTTTTAAATATTTCATGTACAGTTGCCCTTTCTGCCTCTTTTATAGTCAGGAGGGAAAAGGGTGAAACAGCACATTCTACCTGTTGCCTCTCCTTTCTTACTTTGTAGAGTCTTGAACTGCATCCACTTTGAGGTGGTTCTCGGTGATGCTGCTAGAACTGTCCTCAGGACTCAGCACCTCTATCCCCCAGGTCTCTGTGCACCATTGGGATAAATCACATGTTTGTTTGCTTTTGTTATTCTAGCTCCATTTTCCACCTAAATCTACTGCTAAATCTGAACGGAGTTTCTTAAAAGGAAATCTTTCTCAGAATATAATTTGTCTCGCCACAATATTTTTTTTCAAAAGAGCGTCAGTCCATTAGCTGTAAGAAGGTAAAATTTTGACCTGGAAATTCATTTAGGAATTTCCTTTCTGTTCCCATTTAGGAAATGCTATCTAAATTCTTGGCTGCAGAGAGGACCAGAACATTTAACTAATTACTGTGACAGATAACAGTTGTAGCCTGCTTATTTGCTACACGCAATGCAAACTCATCCAAAATCAAATTACAATAACTGTAAAATCCAGTACAATGCTGTATAAGGTCAATTAGCACTTTCATTAGTGAGCATTTTCGAGACTATTGAAATTCTAGCTTGAAATCCAGTAAATACGGCTTAAGACAAAGTTAAATGTTATATTGATTTTTAATAAATTGGTCTGGACAATGTTTTGGCAAGTACTACGTGACCAGATTTGTGATACCACTCTTTTGGGGAGGATGGTGTAGAATATAACATGATATATTTTATCAAATTAGAGTGTAGATTCTAGAGACAGAATCCCCAGGTTGAAATTTCAGTTTTCACAGCTACCAATAACATTAAATGGGAGCAGTTGTGCACAATTTCTAAGCTTCTTTTGTCTCATTGGGTAAGAACAGAACCAACACAAGAACTAAATAATCTAAGCAGAGGGTTCTATGGCTGTCCTATGGTAAGAATTTGATGATGGATAGCTATAATAATTTTAAAGGAAATTGGATTTAAGTTGATAATTTTGGCAGGAAACCCATCCTAAAGTGGCTTAAGGAACAACAATAAAAAAAAAGTCTAGTGGGTAGCACTGGTTCCAGGCACAGAAAGTCACTCAAGTAAGGTATAGTATTTCAAGATATTGGCTATACTCTTATGCTATCTGCAAAAACTCTTGGAAATTTGTACCTCTCCCTTTGTAGTAATAACATTGGTGAAACAGCTCCTCAAATCCACTTGGATTCCATATAATGAGTAAAACAAGCATTCTATCTCATAGTTTGTGTCAAAATCAGGAAATTCACTGTGATTGGTCCATTTAGGTCATATTGCCCTCCTGTTGCAGCCAGAGCAAGTAGGAGGGGCTCATTTGCTTAGGTCTTCTCACATCTTCCAAGGATGGGTTATGGTGGGGGTGGAGCCCTCTCCAGATTCTGCACTAAGAATAAGGACCCAAACAGAAATATGAGGTCATTTCTGGAAGAAGGTGGAACACAGAGAAGGACTCCAGGAACTGTTGTAAAGATGAGGCCAGGGGAAAGGTCTTTCCCCCTGTTATCCACGGACAACACGAATGAATGAGAATAGCAGTTGCTTGGTTAAAGAATCGCCTGCATATCCTCTGGCTAATACCTTGTGCTTTGTGTACATTCGGTACTGCTGAGAATCTTCTCTGCAGCAGCAATGGCCAAGAGCAGGCCACCGGTCAGAATGGATCCTCTGCTGGGGGTTTTGCATCACCCAGAGCTGGCCAATCCCCAGCAGGGCTGCTCAGTAGTCTGTGTGTCTGTGTGCCGATGCTCTCCTCTGATGACCTCTAGCTGCTCTCCTGGGGCCAACCACCTGCCTGCTTTCAGTCTGCCACATTGGAGGACTGAACCGTATTTGTTTATTTCTGGAAAATTATCATTTAGCAACTCTATGTGCCCATATGGCATAGAGAGATTTGTCAGGCTTGGAGAAGAAATTCCATGAGATACATCCCAATGCACTGGGAGGTTCAGCCAGAATCTCTATTTTTCATCTTGTTTAGTTTTTCAAAGGAAGCTTTATATGACATGGAAGAATCAAGAACTAGGCCTGGGGCATACATGTCTCATTATCATTTGGACTCTTGAAGCAAAGTAATCATAATAGCAAACTAGCTTTTAATAGTTCAAAATTAACATCATTTATTCATCAAATTTATATCTCTTGTGCACATAGATAAATATTTTCTTATTGCACTGCTTGGAGGGTAAATCTTAAGGTCTTTAGACTCTTAGAGGTTTATTTATTCAATGTTTCCTTGTATATGAATGATTTAGAATTAAATATTATTAAAGCTAAATTCTCTCATCATAAGCTACTTACTGTCTTTTGGGAAAAATGGGGCAGGGAGGACTAACCAGATTTTTTATTCCGGTTCTTTTTGATTATGGAATTTTAAAAAATTTGTTCAACATAGTTGTACATTTTGGAGGGAATTGTTGTTACTTGTTCATGCATACATGGATATTGACAAAGTAAATTAGGGCCAATCCTAGTCCAGGGTCTCCCCCCTTCGTCCACTCCCTGCTCTCATGTCTCCTCTGCAATACCCGCATGTTATAGATGGAAATAAACATACATGTGCATATTAATTTTTGAAATTTCCAAGTTTCTGTGCCTGCCTGTGTATAGTTGGGCTTTTCATGGGAGACGAGAGCTCCCAGTTGCTTTGATAACCCCCCTAATCCTTCCTTTCCTTTTCTGCCTCCCTCCCTTCTTCCCCATGGTGAAATGTGAAATTTCAATTATGCTGAGTTTATTGTTTAAACTTATGCTAACTTTCATCCTATCTTAGATTTTACTCTAGCTTTCACATATGAGAGAAAACATTTGGCTCTTAAGTCTCTGAATTTGGGATATTTCATTCAGCATAAGTTTTTCCTTCTCCATCCATTTGGCTGCAAATGCCATGATATTGTTCTATCACTCTATGTAACAGCAGAGTAGTGTGTGTGTGTGTGTGTGTGTGTGTATTATATGTATACCAGCTTTTGAATCCACTCATCTAGCCAGGGGCATCCAGGTTGGTTCATGGTTTAGCTATTGTAAATTGAGCTGCTATAAACATTGATGTAGCTGTGTCTCTGTAGTATTCTGATTCTATGCTTTTTTAAGAAAATACCCAGGAGTGGGATAACTGGTTGTAAGGTGGTTCCAACCCTAGTTTTTTTGAGGAGTCTCCACACTGCTTTCCGCAGTGGCTGTAGAAGTGTGCAGTCCCACCAACAGTGTGTTAGTATTCCAGTTGCATCATTTCTCAAGCAAGATGTGTTGGCTTAATGAATGGAGGCCTTTCCCATTGCATCTAGCAAGGTAGAACACTGCTTGCTGGCTCATGAGATCCAGCATGCTCCCAGGCCCCTGACTAGTGAAGAGGGTCCAGGCAGTATGGTATGTGGTGTGCATTTCCTCTCTTATTTTATAATTTCTTAGTCTAAATCATTTCTATAATAGTACCAAGGCAACAGAAGAGTATTTAATGACTGGGGTGATAGTAATAGATATTGTAGTAACTTCAGATCCAACTAGGCGTTGGTCCTTCTACGTTACCACTCCCTACCCCTGTAACACCCACACTCTCCTGGCGTTGACTCTCTCCTAATGAGACACATGAAAGAACGGTTGACCACATGACTCCCGTTCTATGGCCACTGGATGATGAGCTGGCACTAGAAAAGCGTAATTCTTATTAGTCCTAATTAGGAAGAAACATTTGCAGTTCTTAGCTGAAGACCACTATATTCTGATCCCTTAATTAAGGACATGGATATTGCATCCAAAGTACAGGGCAACCAAGGATATAAAAGGGCATCAAAATAGGTAGGATCAAGGAATCAAGCTTTGCCAGGGCTCTCTTGCCTCTTCTGTTCACTTTACTCTCAATGCAGACAGCCTGGGAGACAGGACAGCTAATATGCCCCCAGGCTGACGTCTCCCAAATGCCAACATTGGGGAAGGGCCAACTATCCATCAGTCCCCATTGGAAAATCCTTATCAAAACTGGGGCTGAACTCTTTCAAACCTGCATCAGTTTCTTGTGACCTGGGGATGGGATTAGGCAGAGAAATGACTCATTCTGAGATGGCCCTGTCCTTAGGTGAGGTGGAAATTTCCACCTTTTAGTGGAGAAAGGACACTGTGAAGATGATTCCACAGGTGTTTCATGCACAAATAGACAAGAATGTGTACAATTGAAGACGTGTATGTTTTTTTGTGATGTTGAGGATTGAACACAGGGTCTCAGGAGTGCTAGTCAAGTGCTCCACATAGCACCGTGCTACACTCTCAGCCTGCAGATATGCATTTTAACAGACTGAATAAAATACAAAGTGACTCGGGTCATTAGCTCTCATATCTTGCCTCTTCCATTTCCTTTACATTATTCTTAAATCTCCCCATGGCCTCATGCATCTTTCTACAGGGGAACTTTCTCCTATCATGTAGGCTGAAATATATAACATTCATACAGTTGAGTCTTGTTCCACACCATTCTGTCTACTGTTTATAACTTCCTTTTCTCCCTAGTGTTTGGAATTCTTCTTCCTCTGGTTGGTCGGGGTCCAGATCCAACATGGCCCCAGGACCCTGCAGCTCTCCCCCTAGATCTGTACTCTGCGAGAACTCCTGTCCACTCCTCAGTTCCTCACTCTCACTTTCTCCTAATTTACCTTTTCTCTTCCCTCAGGAGTCTCATCCTCAAATATCTCAAAGGAGTGGTTATTTTCTTCCACCACTTTTGGGACCTCCTTGAATCTGTTTTCTCTGGATCACAAGGTTGGCATGCAAACACTGGGAAAAAATTGCAGCAATATGCAGAGTAATGAAATGGAAAATCTGTGTTATCAAAGCTGCCTTCCCATGGCTTGGGGACCAAGCTCTTCTCATTCGGCTCTCTCTCCATGCTGTCCATGGAAAGGTCTTGCATACGTTATAAGCTGTACTTTATACAACTCCAGTCCCCTAGCACAGAGCAGGAGAAGCAAATAAAGTTGATTGAACCTATGAATGATTGAATTATTGACTGGACAGATAGATTTTGTTCATGGGGGGAATGAGAATTAGAATATATACCACTTGAGTTCTGCTGGGCACCTAGATCTTTATGCTTCATGTTCTTTTCTGCATAAACTTGAGGAATATTCCACAAATGAGGAGTTTACCTACAGTCTAAATATATTCACAAAGAAAGGACCATGGCATCCCAACCTGACATTTTGGTAAGTCTCAAATTCAATATTAAGTGAAAACATTACTGAAAAAGCAAGAGAAATCACCAAAATTATAAATATTTCACAAATGGGATGGGGGGAAATCACAATGTAATTTGATGAAATTAAAACAAAAATGGGATATAGAATATGATATTCATACCAGTTACTAAATATGTGAGCTGGAGAATATCTAAATACAACTACCTTTCAGAAATTGCATCAACTATAACCTATCAAATGGTTCAGCAAGTTTTAAGTGCTTGAAATCCCCTGGATTCAATAATTATTGAAAAAGGGCAAGCTGTTATGAAGCTGACCTGAAGGGATTTCAAAAGTAGGATAAGCTTATACTAGAATTTGTGATGAGTTGGTATTTCACTTCTGGAGGTCATCTTTTTGTGAAAATAAAGAAACACTGGCAAGTATTGTACTAGTTAAATTAAAAATAATATAAAAGGAAAATAACGTGCTATTTCCAAGACTCCTCTGAGTGACCTCCGTACCCACAGCTCCCACCAGCTACTTTGTCACCTCAATTCTTTGGCCAGAACTTATGGAGCAGAATGAGCACCTCAGCCTGCCCAACGTGGACCACAGGAGCAGGGCGGCCCAGGTTGGAGCAGGTGGCAGCCGGATGGGAACCTTAGGTGACCGTGGCTTCTTCAGGCACAGCTGCATCCCTGCCCTTGCATGGGACACCTGGATCCTTCCAGTACACTTCTCCTTTCTGCTTATATTTAGTGAGTACCCCATGCTCCCGAGGCTATGGTGAGATGTGTTCATACATAGTTGGTGGTATTATAAATTATTGCAAGTTTTCTGGAAAATATTTGTGATGTGTATGAAGAATATGAAAACATTCAGACTGTCAGTCGCTCCACTTCCAGGAGCGTGAGGAATTCACCACATTCGTTGCTCATTTCAGTGGGGTTTATAATACTGAAAAAAGTCGGGAAAAAAGCTAAATGTTCCAATTTGGCAGCTGGCTAAATATATCAGGGTGTGTCTGTGTTTTGTAACATTGTCAAAATATTAAAGTGTTTCAGAAAATATTTAATGGGTTAGGAAACTACCAGGCTATCATGTTAAGAAAAAAGAATACATATACAAAATTCTATTTACATTAAGATTCTAGTATCATAATTTATATATGTATATGTGTAAGAATCTCAAAAAAGGAGAAGGAAGTAGACTAAAAAGTTAAAATGATCAGCTTTGAGATAGGAAACTAAACATGACTTTTTGTGCCTTTCTATATCTTCTAAATTTCCCACAATGATCGTGTATGTAATTAGAAATATCCCATTATTAAAATTTATGAATAAAATAATGTGTTGTTTTAATATTATAAGGAATGAGAATTATTTTTGCTATTATGTGAAAAATTAAATTTCAGAACAATGTGTTTATTCCATGGAGTTCAGTAGGAGAAAAGCTTTCTTTGTCTCTTCAGTGGTGGGATACAAAATATAAAAGGCAAGAGAGAATAGGGAGGGACCTAGGGGGTAAATCTGATTTGAGAATGTATGCATATCATACTGTTACTTTATATACAATATATACAATAACTAAATTTCTTAATAAAAAAACAAAATATAAAAGTAATAGAATTTTGCTGTCCTTTGGGTGAAGCTTTAAGTGAAACTATGTCATACTTATTTACAGTTATCTTATTTTAAAAATAAATAAGCACCTATTTTAATTAATGAACATTAGATACATTACAACAAAATTATTTTATTTCAAGGTAAATATAACTTTTCCAGATTTCAATCAAATAATAGCAGTTTAGAGATGTACATATACATATATGTATTGAATATATACTTTTTAAAAAACAGTAAGGTATACTTTATGATACATAATCTTTTTACCACAAACTATATACATTTCACAGACATGAAATAAAACCAACACGTCTAGGAAGACAGAACTCCCTGGGACAAGAACAACAGTATGACCAATAGTTGAACTTCTACGTGAGACTTCAGCGGCTCCATTGCACATCCAAGCCATCTTGCTGGTCCTGTTTCGGTGGGGTGAATCTAAGACTCGGACTGAATTTCACGAAAGGTTCTGAAACTTGAGGACTACTGCTTAGGTAATTCTTACACAAAATGTGTAGCAGCAGGAGCAAATGGGCCACAGTTGCTAAGAGCTAAGCAGGCACAGAAGTCTTCCTGCCCTTCAGGAACTGGACGGAGCAATCTTGAACTCCCATCTCCTGTTGCTCTTCTGAAGGCTTAACGTACTCTAAATTATGTGGACACAAAAAGTGACAAAGCAAGAGGAGACGGTAAAATTTTTCGAATTAACACATCCCTGCAGTTTCTGACGTCGGTCTTTGAGTAGCCGTCATCTACTTAATGCACAACATGGAAAAGTGGGCTTTGTTTCATTTGCTTGCAAAGGGGAAAGATAAGCTTTTGTTCAGAGCTATGGAAAAGTAGCTTCAGTCCACTTAATCCGCTGTCTGCTTACATTCTGAAAAGAAGCTGATGCTCATTTGGTAGTGAAGTGCTATAGAGAATTGTTTCTCCGGCTCTTTCTTTCGTAAGATTACTTCACAGACAGGTTTTGAACATGTCACTCAACCTCAAAACACGGTGCAGGCTTCTTGGCGGATGAGCTTAAGTGGTCGGAGGGGCGATAGGAAAGCGTGCTCATTTTTGTTGATAGATTTGAGTGGGTCTTGGCCTTCGGGGGAATGTATTTCAGAAGCTGGAGAAAATATTTTTTAAATTTTTTCCCCAGGAAGCCATAGAAAAGAGGATTCAGGCAGTTATTAAAATAAGCTATGCAAATGGTGATGGGCATGGCGGTGTCCACAATATCCGAGATTTTACAGTTGTGTATGATGCCCAGCTGAATCAACACATCCAGAAAAGTGAATATTTGGTGGGGAACCCAGGAAAAGAAAAAGAAAAGCACAATTGCCATAATTATCTTAAAGATATCATCATTCCTTGGCTTGTTCTTCTGAATTTCATAAGCCTTCTTTAGGGCCTTCCAAATGAGAGTATAACTTGTCAGAATGATCAGGAAGGGGAACATGAAGCCCAGTACATTTTTGGTCAGCCCCAGCCCTATGGGAAGGGTGGAGTTTTGGGGCTCGTAATGGAAAGCACAAACCGTGATATTGGTGTTCTCGATGAAAAAGACATTTCGGTGGATGATGGCGGGTAAACTGGCCAAGCCAGCCAGCAGCCAGATAATGATGCAGGTGACTTTGGCCACAAGCATGGTGCGTCGCAGGCGAGATTTCATCGGGTGGACGATGGCCAGGTAGCGATCAATGCTGAGACACGTGAGCAGAAACACACTGGCATAGAGGTTGAAGCTGACACTGGCAGAAGCGATCTTACACAGGTAATTACCAAAGGGCCAGCGGTATTCCATAGCAGTGTAGACGGCCCACAGCGGCAAAGTCAGCAAGAAGCATAAGTCGGCCAGCGCTAGATTCAAAAGAAACACGCTGGCCACAGTCTTCAGTTTCATGTAAAAGTAAATGACGATCACCACCAAGCTGTTTCCAAATATTCCCACCACAAAGATGATACTGTACAGCGTCGGAATCATGACAAATATGTAATTGTGCCTGCCGGCTTTGGGACAGTCATCTTGAATTCTTTTAATACCATCGTCTGTGGAGGAGTTGAGGATCATTTTGATTTCCTGGGTTGAAACAGTATCAGACGCTATACCAAAGCCTCCTGGAGAAAAGAAAAATAAAAATGGAAAATATTTTAACTTCCACTTATCAGCAGTTTTATTTTTCCATCAGAAATCCAGTAACTCAACTTTTGAGTCAATAAACGTTAGCTCCTATTTTCCTGAAGAACTAACACAGTCTGATAAAGTCTAGGATTGCATTTTTGATTATAGGACTTACTGCTCTTGCAGGAATTGATAAGTATCCTCCAGAGAAATGGAGTGGGGCCCAATGTGAATAAAACTGCCTAAGAACTTTGCTTTTTTTTCCCCTACAAGTAATTCCTAGCTTTTTTTTTCTTAAGAGAGAGGGACAGAGAGAGAGAGAGAGAGAGAGAGAATCAATTTTATTTAGTGTTTCACGTTGCTTTCGTTGCTCCAAGACTAGGCTGTGTATGTGGTGCTGGGGCTCAAACTCGCATACTCATGCATGCTGGGCAAGCGCTGTAACTGCTGAGCCACCGCTCCAGCCCAATTCCTAGCATCTAAGTGGACCTCCCTCCAAAAATCCAAATATTAGAAAAAACTACTGACTTAAATTAGTTATTCAGGACAACTTGAAAAGTTTCTCCCGAGGTAAGCAAGGTTAATTAATTTATATTTAACCTCTGAAGTGTGGCACAGCTGAATGGTCTCTGAACCAGGTAGGTATTCCATCTCACAATCTTTATTTAGGTTTTAAGGACTATTAGGATTTCCCCTAAGTGGTCAGAATAGTTGCATCTAGGTTGCTGAGAAATTGATCATTGTGGGGACAGATTGGAGAGGGGTAGGAGGGAGGGCTCAGTACTTTGGGGAGAATGTTTTTCTTCACAGTTCTTCCAAGCTAGTGGAAAAGGATCCTAACTCCTTCCTCTTTTGTTCCCTGTCAGCTGCTTCTGGATCTGGAGGCAGCAGCAGTTCCTCAGGACCTGAGGAAGAGTCAGATGTTCAGGAAGGAGCTCCACACTCTGCTCTGTGTGGGTCCATCAGAAAGCCCGAGAAGGAGACTGAAGGTGCTGGGACAAGAACGTCACAGGTGTGGGACAGGTGTGCTCTGGGGCAGGTCAGCACTGGCCACAGGGAAGCTCAGCCAAGCAGGCCAGTGGTGCCTGGTGCATAGATTCCATGCTACACCAGGAGCAGACCCCTAGATGGGAGTGGCTGTGCTTTCCCCACAGCAATGTGCCCTGGGAGGAAGAGGAACAAGACCAAGACACCAGTGGTCTGCCCACCATGGCTGTGTGCGGGCTCCAGCAGAGCTGGACATATGTTCTTAGGGGAGTGTTCCTCTTGCTGCACAGGAGGGAGGCAAAGGGTAAGACCCAGTTGCCAACTTTCAAGAGCTGACACAGGAGAAGAAGGGTTCCCGGGTGGTCTTTTTTCTTCCCTGAGGAGGTAACGTTGCTCTAGTTGCTCTCCCTCTCCAAGTCGTTCCATGTCCCCAGTACCTTTTCCTTTCGCACTCTACTTTGTATAATCTAAACCCTTTTCTTCTCCTTTCGCCCACTGGCAGCCACAAATAAGCAGTATGTACCCCTGGTCCATCCTCTGCAAACTTTCTCAAGTGGCTTTGGAACTTTGCATACAGGTTTGGTGGCTTTAGGGATCCTGATGTACTTATGTTCCCAATGGCCAGTCAGCTGCGGGAGCAGAGCTGCTTGAATCCTGCTGTTCACTACCATGGGTTCTGGTGCATTGCAAGGTTGGGCGATCAAGGAATCATGGGTGAGAGTGAGTGGTGAACTTGAATTCTGTGAGCACAGAGTATTGAGAATAATTTCTATGGGGCTATGAAGCCAGTTTTCATCCTGCTCCTCACAGCCTCACAGAAAACACCCAGTGTCAACCCGAGTCTCACTGTGGACAAGGAAACAAAACCAAACAGGCAGAAACCCCTGGCATGCTCAGAAACGGACGCTTAGGAAGCAGAAGAAGATGAAAAGCAGGTACAACTTCACGGAAGCAGGGCCAAGCTTTTAGGAAGGCGTGACTAGCCCTTCCTCAGCTGCCTTCCTTCCATTCACTTTAATATAGCTGTTGAACATAATAATCATGCAGTTATCAAAGTTCTACCATAGAACGTATGCCAGTTTAGAAGTGTGATTTCCGCAAATAAATATTCTTTATAAGACTTACTTCATCAAAGGTTCACGGGATAGTAGTCATTTATGCCTTAATATGGATTAATTTAACCACTGGCTATTTTCTTCACATCTAGTCGTGATCAGTGGATATTTGCGTAGGGGAAAATTTTTAAATGTTAAAGAATGTCAAAAGTTGAAAAGGCCTGGGTGAACTCCATAACTCAAAATTAGGGCAGAGGGAAATATTTGACTCAGCTTGGACACAAAAGCACAACAAAACAAAACAAAATAAAATCAAAACTTAAAATAAGAAAAGCAAGGAACACTCTGGATGCATGCGAATCCCTTGAGTGCTCTGACCAGCCTGAGCAAGGAGGAAATTCTCCCCTTTCCCCTCTTGACCCTGCTTTGAGGGCACACAAATCAGATCGCTTCTATTAATCCTAGGTTTGGAGTGCAGAGATTTTTTTTTTTTTTAAAAAGAGAGAGACAGTGAGAGAAAGAGAGAGGATCAATTTTACTTAGTTTTGCATGTGGCTTTCCTTGCTCTGACACTTCGCTGTGTATATGATGCTGGGGTTCAAACTTGCGTCCTCTTGCATGCCAGGCAAGCACCGTTACTGCTGAGCCACCACTCCAACCCCAGGTGCATAGGATTGACCAGTCTGAGAACATATCATCAATAGAAGGGGGGAAGTCTTGCACTCCAGAGCCAAAAAAGCACAGCTTTTGAACTCCAGCATCTTCACGAGCTGGAGTGAGCCTC
>PVKS010021812.1:0-34784 GCA_004027875.1 Aplodontia rufa | reverse complement strand
ATCACCATCATCATCACCACCACCATCACTACCCAGTGATCCTCATCACCACCACCATCACCATCATCATCATCATATAGTGCTCATCACCATCACCATCGTTATCACCACCACCATCACTACCCAGTGATCCTCATCACCATCACCATCACCATCACCATCATCATATAGTGCTCATCACCATCACCATCGTTATCACACCACATCACTACCCAGTGCTCCTCCTCATCACCATCACCATCACTGTTTAGTGCTCATCACTGCCATCATTGTCATCATCAACATGTTTCCTTCTTCATTTCATCTTCATCATTGTCATTGTCATCACTTGGTGTGTTCACCACGGCCCAGGTGCTGTTTCTGACACTCATCATTGTGAACTGATTTCATATTCACGTAACCTGGAAGGAGGCAGTCCCTGTCACTGATGGGGATGAACCCTCAGAGGTTAGTGGACTTGGGAGGCATTCCATCTGGTTCTCTGCAGCTAGGATTTGGTGAGCACTAGGCTGGCGCTCAGCCATCTAATCCGTGCTCTGAGTCTTCATTTGCTCATCAGGAAAATGGCCCACAAGTTCCATGGAGAGGTTGAAGAAGGACTGTAGGACTTGGCTGTACGAGGGGGTGCCAGGTCCAGAGGGGACAGAGGAGGAGGAAAGAGACTGCCTGGATCAGGGTGAGGGATCCCAGTCCATGCAGAAAGCTTTGCAGCCTGGGAAGTAGAATGGGCAGGCTCTGTGAAGACCCCAAGGCTCCTTGGTCCTAAAGTTTGCCAAGGTGTCTGAAATGCCTACATGGAGATGTTCATGTTGCCTGGGAGGGACAGTGTCTGACAAGGTTTTTTCTCTCTGCTCAACTAATGGTTCCAGGCCAGGAACTGTAAAGAGAGTGTCCCCACATGGGAAGCCAGCGCAGGGAGGGTGCATTTTGATAGAGCTTTATTTTGAGGAGCTGTGCTGTGGAACATTCATCACTGACTTGTGGATACAACAGAGGATCCTGGGCAGGGAGAAAGGCAGCCTGAGGCCGCAGGGAGAGAGAGAGAGAAAGAGGGAGGGAGGAAGAAAGGAGGGGTTAGCGTTGGGGATAGAAGTGGGCTGGTGGCCTATCAGTTCCACAGAGAGCCCCTAAAGCATTAAAATCATTTTGAGGGAGGGACAGCTGAGATCTATTTGTCTTGCTCATAGTGGTGAGCATATCTTCACCAAATATCCACAACAAAGCTCAGGGCAATCCAATGAGAGAAGTAAGAAGGAGCTCAGACCTTATTCATGTACTGATCAAATCAATTTCTTTTGAATTACTTTATAGATTCAACATAATATCCATCAAGGTAGATAAATGGAGACCCCAGCACTCCTCTTTATCATCTGAGGCCGGAGATGAACTCCTCCCCTGCCCACGGTCAGTCCTGGCACTATCCTGTGCAACGGTTCTCCTCCTAACCCATCTACTCATGGGCTTCCATCCCACATAATTCTGTTTTCTCCTTCATTACAAAATTATCTCTTGTGATTGGATTTTCTTATCAGCATACAAGCATTGTAGTTGGGCAAGCCTTACAAAAATCAAGACTTCGGATAAAGTTATATTAAACAAAGCAATGTGCTTTGCACAGACGGATTACGAGCACATCAATGCATAATAAAGCCCAGAGCAAGAGGGACTGCTCCACCGCAGTGCGTGGGAAGCGAGCGCAGGTCCACGGGATGGCTTCTCTAGCTGCACTTGCACCCTAGGTATCACCATCCGCACTTGATCCGCAGCCCTGCCTTCCATCCACCAGGCTCCTCTCCATGCGTGTCAAAGCTACCATCTCAGAATGGGACTCTCGACCCCACTCTGCACTGCTGCCTTCTTGAGGCTCCTGCTGCGGGACTTCATCTCAACAAAATGCTACCATCGTGTATGTAATTGCTCTAATAAAAATCTCCTCCTTCCCTGCCATCTTTATACAAATTCATCAGCTTGACCAATCGCACCATCCTTCTGCACTGCATTCCTGGCAGGGACATGTAAGCCACCACCATCATCTACCTGCTCACTGGCTTCATTTTTCTGCCCATGGGGTCTTTTCAGCACATGTAAACGAAGCCCAGACTTTGCAGCTCCACCGCTGGATGCGACCTGTCTGACCTTGTCTTCCACCCTCGTCTTGCTTGGTGCACCCCTCAGCCGACCACCGCCATGAGGAAGCCCCACACAGAACTTCTGCTTCGCGGCTTTGCGCTTTCTCTTTTCTCTGCCTGGGAAATCCCCTAGGTTCATTATAATCTGCTGTCCACAGGGGCAAGGTGACTGTGCACCCCAATTGTCACAATCCAGCATCTGCACAGAGTCGGCATCCAGCGTCCCCTGTGAGCAAGTGGTGATGTGAAACGTGACCATCAAAACCTGGTGGAGAAGTCGGAGAGAGGAGAGTGACCAACAAAGGGCAGGGCAACTGCTGTCCTCAGGAGACCCTAGGATTGGCTTCTCCCTCTTTCTGTGCTGGGACACTCCTGGGGCATTTTAGTTCTCGCTGTGTAAAGTGAAAGTTCGACACTTTAGAAACTACACAGCATCTTTTTGACCCCTGGAAGGACAAATTCAGAAGGATGAAAGGCAGCCGCACAGGACCACATTCCACTTCCTCCCTTCCGGAAGGGTGGGGCTGAGAGGGGTGCGGTTGGTGAAGTGGGTGGCTGAGGCCCAGGTCTCTGCCATCAGCAGGGATCTGGAATGTGAGTGTGTGGATGTGCCTACCCGAGTCCTGGAGGTCTCAGGAGAGACTTCTGGGAAACAGTTTTAAATACCTACTTTATATGCGGCTGTGCATGTGTTCCTCAAGGCAGTTGAACTGGTGACTTTAGTTTGCGGGTGATTCCTCCAAAAGGATCCACCCAGGTGCCCCACAGTTTTCTTAATGGCTTCAACTTACTGGAAGACACAGTCCCCCTCTCCCTGTCGCATGCTGCTTGCCCTTTTGTGAGCGGGGTGATACAGCTAAGCTGGTTTGGAGTCTCGGCTCCGCCACTAGTGGCTACCTGTTCCATAAATAAAGAGGCACCAGAACCTGTCCCACCAGGGACCTTAACCAAGTCAACAAGAGCCCATTCTTAGCATCATGGCAAATGGTGGAGACTTGGGTCTGGGTGTGCTGCGGAAGGCTCAGCTAGCAACGTATCATGTTTGACAAGGACACTGATGGACCCCTTGGAAAAGACTCCAGATGAGCTTGGAGGCCCCCGTGGAGGACAGCCTCTGTGCACCATGCCTGCTCCACTTCATGCCACAGCCCAGGTCACAGAAAGGCAGGCTCTGAAGTGCTCTGAGGCCATGCAACCAGAGGACAGACCAAGTGTTCACCCTCGGCTGGTCGGGTGGTGAAGAGAGCAGGTTTGGGTCCTGCCCCGCCAGCCCGGAGCACAGTGAGCTGATTCTTAGCCACAGCCTCCTCATCAGGGTGGAAATTCCACAAGCCTCTGTTGCCCTCGATTCATCACCTTTTCCCATTTGGAGGGCAATCTTGTGCTCCAAACCTCAAAGAAGCAAACAGAGCCGCTTCCTGGGATGTCCACAGTAGTGCTTTGTAAGTGGGTTGTGGGGTTGCAGGGTCACACGATGTGGTCCCAGCTCGGATGCCAGCCCATCCACGTAAGCAACACCCTCTGGAGCTCAGGAGGTCTGATCCGAGCACCTTATCCTAGGCTCCTGGGGAAACAATATTTGTTGTATTGCAAGAAAACCACTCAGGAGCAGTCCTTAGAGGAGTTTAGGTTAAACATCCACACTCACGTGCACGTACAGCTACGTGCACACATACACACGTTCTACCACATGCACACTCGCAAACAAGAAATGACCGGCGGAGCCTCGGCAAACCCCAATTCAGCAGATATTGGGCATCCATGTGCCTCACTTGCTCTGCGGTGTCTTACCCGAGACCCTTCTAAGATGCAAGAGACTCTGTGGGGGGTGCCATCTCTTTGATTCAGCTTTGGGTCTCCTCCAGGAGAGAGGCTGCTTGTTCATGCATTACTGAGGGAAGTGGTGCACAGAGGCAGGGCTGGATTCTGAAGAGCTGGAATGGAGCCTGAGCCCAATATACGGGCACTGGCACCGGCACCAGCATGTGCCCCATGCCATGAAAAGATCCGGCCCCTCCTGCTATCGTCTGTTAGAGGAGCTGGTCAGGCAGACATGCTCTGAGTCCTGGAGGGCGGACAGGGCCCACGCACCTCGCCTCCACCTCATCGCCAATGTGCTGGGTTCAAGTCTCATACCCAGCCCCGGAGCTCCAAAACAGGTTTGAAGACAGCAATTTCCAGGGCCACACTGTGCATTCAGGATGTGTATCATAACCACACCGGCATGTAAATTATCCAGGGACAAAAGGAATAAAACAGCAGGCTGATGGAATCGTAAGGAAATGCTGAATTTCAGTAGTAAACACCTACAGAAGCGGTAATGAGGCCAAGATGTGGCTTGGCAGGGCAGTTGCCAGGCATGCACCAGGCCCTGGGATCAATCCTCACCACTAAAAAAAAAAATAGCAGTAACAAGATCACTTATGCCCATCAGACTGGCAAAGCGGTTTTAAGGCAAACTCCTTATTTAGGAAGGCACATTGGCAAAGGGAGTGCAAGTCAGACCACCTCTTACACATTCATTTAAAATGTGAGCACATCTATTTAACAGTGCAGGTAAATTTTGATCCTTCAAAGTGACTTAAAATATCTATTTTAAAATGCCCGTCTTCTGACGGGCTAACTCCTGCTCGTGGTGCCTCTTTCTACCTGCAAAGCACTGGGTCACCTCCCCCTCATTGTCCCAGCAGTATCTCTGGAGAGGCTTGCAGGGGGCAGCCCTGAGTCCTCCCAGCTTCAGGCCGCCAGGGACACCACGTGCTTCACGCTGCTTGGTGTTTGCCTCTGCGGGGGGGAGGCTCTGGTTCCAGGCAGAGCCCAGGCCCAGGAAGCCTCTGGCTCTGAGGGCTGAATCCCGGAACACACCCGGTCCGCGAAGAGCCGCCTCCTGGTTCCTCTTGGAGGAGCGGCTCCAGGTGGTGGTGAACAGCGACACTGGGTGTTTTCTGATACCAATGTTCTGCATTGTACAGATAAGCACGGAAATACCTTTTCGTCAGTTGCATTGGAAAAGAATAAATTACGACCAGTCAATCTCTTCTAATCATAAGAGCGAGGCGCAGCTTAATTGCTTTGTTAAGTGGCCACGACTTTGCCAGAGCTCATAAATGCCTTTACACGTCGGGCCACTGAGATGGACCTGTTGATTTATTAACAGCGATGGGCAGGAGAGCAGGAGAAATTTCTTTTATGGGTTAACACAGAGAGCTAAAATGCCTAAATGGTTAAGTCTGGTGTTGGGTGCCGGCTCTAGAGGAAGGGTAAGTGGAAAGGGTAATAGCAAGTTCCCGCCGTGACGAGGGGGACTCTGTGCAGGCGGGCTGGCCATCCTAACTTAAATGCATGTGATGATGGCAATGCATTCAAGACACTGACATCTGTTAGTCGATTCGCCCCTCCCCACCTTTTCCTTTCTCCTTTTTTTCTGAAGCACAAAGTGTTTTAGATATTTCTCTTTTATGATCATGAACCCATAGTCCACAATGTTCCCTGGTAGCTAATAATTTGCAGAAGACAATACATTTATTCAACACACGTTTGCTGGCACCTTTCAATGTGCCAAGTACTCTAAATTCTGAGATGCATCAGTAAAATAAAGCCCTGTGCTCTTGCAGCTTACATGTGAGTGGGCAGTAAGGTCACGGTTTTGTGTGAAATTAGCTGTGGTACTTTCTCGATTGCGAGCTTGCCCTCCTACTGTGCTGCTGTACCTGTGGATCTGCAGGGAGGGTGGGGGCTGTGTCTCTGGGTCCTTGAGGTACCCAGCCCAGGTGCCACTGGGGGCTCCACACTGGTGCTTCAGGAACGCGTGTGCACCTTGGGGACAAAGGCTGAAGCAGGTGGGAGAGCACTCACCTCCCCTTGCTGCCAGGGGTTTGCCCTGCTGGTCCTGCTGCACTGGGCCCAGCTGAGGGGCTGGAACCCCTTGGTGGTGCCCCTGGCACTTCTTCCAGATGCAGAATCCTGCAGAAAAGCCATTCCTGCCCTTGTCCAACACAGCAAAAGCCTCAAGGATGTCACCAGCAGTGGGTGTGGTCCTACTTGCCATATATAAAGTGGCTGGTTCTATGCAAGAGACAAGGAAAGGGAAACACCACACACTTGGTGTCCTTACCCATGGGGCTTTGCAGAAGGAGCTATCCTGCTTCCTGTGTGGCGGGAAGCATCTGGCTTGGATGCTCAAAGGGTGCACCGTGGTCTCCTCCCTTTCAGTCAAAGGACACACCACTGCTGATGTGTCACAAGCCGGGAGGCAGGCTCTGCAGGGGAGTCTTCCGGAGCAACGTAGGACAGTGACCTACTGTCTTCTACTGCTGCACCGTGTGCTTCAGCAAACCCAGCTGCCACGGGTGTCCTGATGCTTTTGCAAAACCCTCTAAGTCACTGATTTGCTCAGTCTCACAGCCCTGCGAGGCAGGCCACTGTCAACCTCGTCTTAAGACGCAGAGGCAGGGGTTCCATGAGGCTCGGTGCTTGTCTAAGATCAGTGCCACCCTGTGCAGAGCCAAAACTCTAAGCAAGGCTCCCCCTGAACCCTTGCGTTTCCCTCTCTCCAGGCGCACGTTTCCCTGCGTTAGCACATAGGGAGGCCCAACACTGGTCACCAGTGCTGTTCCGGCGTTGCGGCAGATGCTGACCAAAGACGCTGGTGACCGATGTTCCTGAAGAAGTTAGTCCTTGGTGTACGCGGTTTCCTGCCAAGTCCCGGTCGGCCAAGGCAGGGGCTGGAGTTAGAAGCGCTTCTGGTCTTGGAAGGGCACTGAGCAGGGATGAGAAGACTCCCGCTGGAGCACACGAGGGGCCATGTGAGGGCACAGCCTGGGTCCAGTCATGCCTTGATTCCCGCAAGGACCACGGCTTGCCGAGTTTCCACGGATTCTCATTAGGAAAATCCCAGAGGGCAAGAGCAGTGCTGTTTCTCCCGTTTCCCGAATGGGGAGGGTGGTCACCCTGGTGACACAGCGAGGTCCTTCCCTTCCAAGGGCTGGAGCTCACCTTCTTGTGCTTGTACCTTAGAGGTTGAGCTTCCAGGTCCAGGCTCCAGGGGTCCCCTGCAAAGCAGCTGTTCTAAGAATGCAAAGGAGGACTCAGGACCCTGCACAGGGAGGACACACAGGCCTTTCCACCTCTCATGCTTCCGCCAGGGCTTGACGGCCCTGCAGAGATGCTCCAGTGGCTCCTGGCCCCAGCAGGACCCCACAGCTGAGGCTGAGCAGGCCTGCACCTTTGCCATCATTGCCTCGGAATTTCTGTTCCAAGTCCGCGCTTGCCCAGTACCAGCCTGCACTGGACTCTTCTGGGGTCACATGGGGTCCTTGGCAGAATTTCATCAAAGGAGCAGTGGGGGGAGCTGCGTCTGGGGGGCACAGCCGAGGACAGAGGCTGGTGTGGCTGACCAGCACCCCGGGCCTGGCTCTTGCTTCTCAATGCACGATGGCTGGGGACAGGAGGGCTGTCTGTACTCCAACGTGAGGCACGGCTCAGGCTGCCAGGAGGGAGATGCACTCGGCTTTGGCAAGCTCGCTGAACGGCAGGAGGATGGACGTGTTGGTGTCTCTCGTGAGGCTACAGAGGGGCCCTAAGGTTTTGGTGAGATCTACAGAGGTGAGCTCGCTCCCTGCCCAGCCCAGCACTCTCTCCTTGGTCTACTAAGCAAGGACACAGAGAGCTTGTGCATCACTCCTGCTTTCTAGGTTTTGGGTGGAATAAAGATTTAACCATCAAGACCTTGGCTTTCCTGAAATAGACTGGAGCTCTAGGTGTCTTGCTGCGACAAGGATGAGCCCTGCAGGTAGGCGGGTTCCCTTGGGGGCAGTGTCTGCTACCCTGCTCTGGTCCAGGGAATTCTGCTAGATGGTGGGGCCTTGCCTTGCCCAAATTCCTGTGTCACCAGATCAGACCTCTTCCTACCAGCCTCCCTGCACACAGCTCTGAGCCTTCCATGGGCCCATTGCAGGGGATGTGGGGGTTGCCTGACCATTTTGGAGGGCTTTGAGTTTCTTGCTGGAAGGAGGTATGCCCAGCGACGGGATGGGAGGCCCACTAGCTTCTTGGGGCTTGGGGTGGGGAGGGGGCTGCACTGGAAGGGAGGGGGTCCTGGCTCCCCCCAGAAGCTTGCTGGAAGTGCTGTCCAGTCCCCAGGGTGTGCTAGCAACTTCCAACTCTGAGTTACCTCAGTTGGGTGTGTGGATCTCCATGCCTGTAGCTTCCTTTCTACGGGGTTTTATGAAGTGTTGCTCATGTCTACCAACAAGAAGCTATTTAGAGCCTATTCAGATGCCAGGTACGCATTCAGCAAGTGTTTACTGAGTGCTTACTATGTACCAGGTGCTCTGCCAGGGACCCAAGAAGTGGTGAGTCACGTTCCCCAAGAGCTGCGCCATCTGGGGAAGGAGGCGATGTCAGCAGATGAGTGTGTCCCATGCCACAGAAGAATGAGATGGGGCAGCCGGCTCCACAGCGGACAGGGCAAGTGCTTCCCAATCGGGGGGACTAGCCCATTCTCTGGTGCATGCTGAGGTCACTCTGCCCTGTGCCCATGTGGCGGGTGCACTCACTCCTCATGAACACCTAGCTACTACCTAACACCAGCGTTAAGGCAAACCAAGAGCAGTGAAGCCCCATATGAAGACTTTAAGTTAGTATAAAATAATAAGCTCATTAAGGAATATGTTGAAAATAGCATAATGAGACAACGAAATAAATAATGCACAAATAAATATGAACTGAGAAAAAGAAATCAAATCAAGATCTCAGGAACGGCCACTGTGATGTGCATTTCCCTGCACACAGCTGCGACGGGTCGAGCTTACACTTACTAAAGCGTAGCATTCTCCGTTTGCTTTGCACGCCAGGCCACGGGTTCCCTTACCTGCTAGGCGTGAATTCTTGCTGTGCATTCCTGCTCTCAGGGTGGAATTCAGTGTGCTGTTTGCACACACACGGGCTTCCGTCACTCTCCTTCCCACACAGGATTTTAAAATGCCTGGATGACACTCCGCGCTTCCGGCACACCTTCTTGTTACCAAGAAGGTGTCTGTACCACCAGTTCCCTGGAGCGGAGCTGGGTGTCTCAAAGGCAAAGTCATGTTACGTCCTGGCTCCGCGCAGAGCTACTCACTGCAGACAGCCGGGGGGGGAAGCACTCTCTTGCCATTTTCATTGTATTTCTTTTATCTTATGAAGTTAATTTTTGAATTGCCACTTAATGTCCTTTACTGCCAACTTGGTGGTTTTCTTCCCTTCTTGCCAATCCGCATCTTATGATGATGATTATTTTTCTGGTATCAGGCGTTGAACCCAGGGGTGTTTAATCAATGAGCCAAATCTCTAGTCCGTTTTTATTTTTTATTTTATATATGGAGACAGGGTCTTGCCAAGTTGCTAAGGGTCTCACTAACTTTCCAAGGCTGGCCTTGAACTTGCGATCCTCCTGCCTCAGCCTCCCGTGCCTCTGGGATCACAGGTGTGCACCACTGTGCCTGGCTGCTTCTGATGATGTTGTGCATCTCACTGATGAGCTTAGCAAGCTCACCTTTCTTTTTCACCTGTGCTGTATTTTTCCAAGACTCCTTAATTTTTTAATGTGTTGTAATTTGATATACAGAAATTTCACATTTTTATGTTGAATCTGTTGAATTTTTTCTTCACTGCTAAGGGGAAACAACTTCATAAGACTTGACTTTCACGCAGTGGTTTTCAATTTCAGGAGCTACGGTGCTGAGCTTCTCTACACTCGACTTTCTGCAAATACCTGTAGCCACTGTGTTTCATGAAAGGGGCTGAACTCTGCCCATTTGGGCTTCATGCCAAAAGTGCTTCAGAGGAAGAAGAGAAATGGGCTTTCCCACGGAAAATGCAGTAGTGCTGTGGGAGCGTCTCTTCCTGCTTGGTTCTGTGGCCACTCCTCCAGTCCCACAGCGCAGGCCAGTCGTATTCTCCCCTAGTTGCCCCAGTGCGTGCTGCCTGGACCTCCAGCTTGCTGTGGCCTCCTCTTCACCAGTCCCGGGCTACGCCAGGGGCTGTGCGGGGCGCACAGCACGGTAAGTGGCCCTGGAGATCAAAGGGGGCGGCCGTGTTCCCCGGGCAGAGCTGCAGGGTGTCTGAGCCTCAAGGCCATCTTCTGCCCTCACTCCTGCTGCGCTTGTGTGCATCTCGCTGAAAGCCAGCTCAGAGCCTCTGCACCAAGGCTGAGTCGTCTCCAGCATTCACCAGATTTCGTTCCTTTGGGCTTCAGGGCAGTTGCACCTTCCTGTCAGGGCACCACTTGCCCTAGACAGGAGTGACGGATGGTAGTGACACAGTCCTGGCCCAGGGGGCACATGTCAGCTTGTGTGAGACCCCCTGGATCCTCACATGGAAACCCTACATGGTCAGGTTGGTGAGGAGCCCTAACTTGCTATCCCCGAATGGGAGGGCACTGGGACATGAGAAGGGTGTCTGGTGGCAAACCTCTGAGGTCACTTCCACACTAGAGATGGGGCGAGGCTAGCCTAACACTATGCAGCTGGCATTCACTAGGCTGTGCCCTGCTTGGCTTAGGATGGTTAGGATCAAATGATGCACAGGACTGATCTACTGAGGGTCCCACAGATCTGCTCGTCCTGAGGACATTGGAAGTCAGTTTACTGCTGTGCCAGGCTAAGAGCACCGCTGTGGGGAGCAAGCTCGTGCTATAATGAGCACCCTGGGTCCTGCTCCCGAGAGCGCTCTGGCTGTCTGAGGTTCCCGCTGGGGCTATACACATTCCTGGGTCTCTCTGCACTGACTCTGTGGTTGCCGACTGTATATGTTGCTGGGGTCCATCTGCACTGACTCCATGGTCAGGCTGTGCACATTGCTGGGGTCCATCTGCATTGACTCCGTGGTCAGGCTGTGCACATTGCTGGGGTCCATCTGCACTGACTCCATGGACAGGCTGTGCACATTGCTGGGGTCCATCTGCATTGACTCCGTGGTCAGGCTGTGCACATTGCTGGGGTCCATCTGCGTTGATTCTGTGGTCAGGCTGTGCACGTTGCTGGGGTCCATCTGGGTTGACTCCTTGGTCAGGCTGTGTGTGTTGCTGGGTCCATCTGGGTTGACTCCGTGGTCAGGCTGTGTGTGTTGCTGGGGTCCATCTGGGTTGACTCTGTGTTCAGGCTGTGCACATTGCTGGGGTCCATCTGCGTTGACTCCATTGCTGGGGTCTCTCAACATCGACTCAATGGTTGCTAACTGTGGGGCAGGGGGAACAAGAGGAGGAGTGTTTTTGAGGCTTGGTGACTCTTTCCCTAAATAACAGGAATATGAATCACAGACTCTGGTGGTGACTCAAAGCCAAGTTCACCAGTGCGCCGGGGTCCTCCTGTGCATGCAGGACTCAGCTTGATGCGAAATCTGTGCTGTGACTGTGCCCAGCCGAGGTTTTATTTATTTCCGTGTTTGTGGGTAGAGCTGAACCCTGGTGTTTCATGGAACACTGTTTCGGGGCAGAGGCCACGTGTGGGGAGCCACGTGCCTCCAACAGTGGAAAACCCCTGCCAGGGCCTCCCCCTTGTGAAGGCCATCACGCCCCTTCCTGCCCGAGTGCCCCATGAACTCTGTGGCCCTGGATACTGATTGTTCTTTCTTTAGTTTCCCCGGGTGCCCCAGTGACAAACTGCTGGAACCCGGGAGTGACTCACAGCGGGGGTAGAGTATCAGCCAGAGGGACTTTGTGAGTTTCCAACTCAACCTACAACCCTGTAAGAAGCAGCTGTGGCCTGAGAAACTGCCTAGGATCATGCTGGCGGGTGGTAGCATCAGAGCAGAAACAGAGTCTTTTGTTTACCAGCGCAGACTCTCCGCTGCGGGGAGAGCACTCAGCCTGGCCATGCTCCCGAGCCCGCGTGTACCCAGACTGCGGCTCCCCCATCACTCAGGGCCTCCTGTGCCAGTGCACGTGGCCCACTGTTGTCCAGGGGCCTGGCTCTGGGCCCCCTCCTGCCTCCCTTGGTGGCCACAGCACTTCCTCTCCTCAGACGCCCGTGCCTCAACTCTCCGGAGTGCCTGGGTGGTTCCGGTTCTCCCTGGCCCTCGGCGCAGGGCAGCTTCTATGCATTTCCCGTGAAACTTCTGCGGTTCTTTTGGGGCCCTGCCGGTCGTTATGCCAGTGACAGGTGACTTAACCACTCATTAAAATGGCAGTGACAAAGGAAGTGAACCAACATTCCTGTGTTTAGAACAATAGGGGACTTGGTGGGGAGATGCCTGGGGCCAGATGGTGGTTCTCCGCTTGCTGTGGTCAAAGGCATGGAGTCCATGGGGGCTGTGGGCCCCAAATCCCTGCACCCACACACTAGTGGTGCCCGTGGGCCATGTGTCAGCTCTGCGGGTCCGTGTCTTCCCTGGTCTCACGGGAGCAGTGCGCTCTGGTGGCAACTGGGAGCCCAGTACACAGGGAGCACTCAGCATGTGCTGCGTGGGCATTGGTGGCTGAGGGGTCATGCATGGGTGGTCCTCTAGGTGGTGCCTTCATGGAGCCGTCATCAGGGGCACTACCTCTCCCGCTGGCCCAGCAGGTGTTCACAACCTCCAGAGTCTCTGGGGAACTCATGCTGCTAGGCACACACGGGGACCAGGGCCTGGGCTTGAAAACCTTCTCTCCCTGATTCCTCCCTGCCCCTCTGGCCTCCCTGCAGCCTCAGGGATCCACAGTGCTGGTTTGGTGACTTCTTTGTCCACAGCCTCCCTGGGTGGGAGGCACACCCTTTGCCCCAGGGACTAGGCCTCCACAACGTCACATGGAGGGGCCTCATGGGGCCAGATCACCAGCAGATTGCTCTGCTCCGTGCTTTCCGGGAGTGGCCAGACTCCTGTCCTCAAGTGTGGCACATCCCAGGGCCCACTGGGTGGACCTTGGGTTTGCACCCAGGCAGAGCCTGCCTCCACATCCTGCCTTGGACTGTTTCTGGGGTGCCTGAGCTTGGAAGACTTCTGTTTGAGTCTTTGGAACAGGGGCCGCCTCTGCCTCGTGACCATGGCTCAGGGCAACACTGCATTCAATGGCCCTCACTTTTGTTTCTTGTGGTGAACGAGACAGCATTCATTAAGCACCCATCTGTTAGTGCACAGTTTGGTGACATCAAGGGTCCTTGCAGCACTGTACGGTCCTCACCTGCAATGACACTGCAGAGTTCTCACCATCCTCACCAACACTGTCCCAGTCATCCTCTGAGGCCCCAAGTCCCCTCCATTCTGCCTTCCACCTCTGAATTTGTCAAAAGTTGTTTCTTGAATGTACTTATAATATGAAGGAATATAACAGATATGAAAAATGGAGCTAAAAATATATAAGGGACATCTATGGCCAGCTAATGAAAGGTAGTACTGAGACAGCAAGGTGCCCCCTGAATGCGCAACACACTGGGTTTAAGGTGAAGTGACAGATGGCTTCCAAGTGTGTTCTCTACACTAATAGGCTGAAGAGTTTCAATTTACTCTCCATGCAAGGCACTGTAGTAAGCACACTGTGGCATTTAGACTTCGCCAAGTCCCAATGATCCTGCATCATTTGACCCATTTTACGGACGAACAAAATGAATCTCAGAGGGCTGGCGATATGGCCAGGACCTGCGTGCAGGTGCCCTCCAGCACCAGCCCTTCAAGTACAACTGTCCCCTTTGGAGATGAGCTCCAGATGTGGTGAGGTCCCCTGTGCTGGGGTCACTGTCCCCTGTGGAGATGAGGTTCAGGTGTGGCGAGGTCCCCTGTGCAGGCCACTGTCCCCTGGGGAGATGCGCTCCCAGTGCAATCAGGTCCCCTGTGCCGGGGCCACAGTCCCCTGTGGAGATGAGCCCCACTGCATGTGTCACCTCCACCAGGAGGACTTAGGGCTCTGGTACTGTAGGTGAAGCTGCTGGCCCTCCCTCAGCACCCACTGCCAGGCCAGCTCCTCACTCCAGACCATGGCCTGTGGCCCCCTGGTGTTACTGGTTTCCTGGTGCACAGCCCTCCCCAGGCATGGCTCCAGGAGATCTCACCCCCTCTCTTGGGCTCCATAGTTTCTTCTGTGGAACAGAGGGGTGCTCGGGCCCCAGGAGTGCAACGCCAAGGTTCCTCGAGTGGTCTTCTCCAGTAGTCCCCAGTGGCCACCACGTCTGGGCTGGGCCTTGTGGGAGCTGACCCTGTGGGGATTCTCGGTGTGCATCAGGGGAAGCCATCAGGGAGGACAGCAGGGCATCGGGGTGGTAGCAGCGTCAGGCCAGGTTTGGGAGCTTGGACGTGTCTGGCTGGTTCCTGTCAGCCCTGCCAGCTGGCCTGTGGCGTCAGGAGGCCTGGCCCAGTTCTCTGAGACCCCACAGGTGAGGGTCCTCAAACTGAAACCCCAGGCGGACGGGAGCAGAAGGACCTTAGGGAGCTGCAGTGTAGGTGGGCGGGACCAGCTCTTTCATCCCAGGCCAGGGTGGGGCCTGCTGCCTCCAGGTGTGATGCTGAAGTCCTCTTCTAAGACAGGACCGTCGGGACCGTCAACCATGAGACCATGAGTTGCCCCCTCTGCCTAGGCAGGGCCCATCCTGGGTGAGGTGGGGCTGTAACCTGAGGCCTAAGGGTCCCAGAGGGGAAGGGGCGGGGAGGAAGAGGGGACAGCGGCCCAGGATGAAGTAGGTGGCAGGCCAGGACAGGCCTTCGAAGCCCTTGAGGATTCTGACCTTGCTGGAAGTGCTGGGGAGCTGTACGGGGTGTGAGCACAGAAAAGAGGGATGGAGCACACTGGCAGCATCAAGTTGGCTGATGGCTGGTGTGGGCCAGGGCCAGGCCAGGACGCCCCGAGGAGCCTGTGCGATGCTCGAGATGGGCTGGGAGGCGAGGGCCAGGCCTGCGCAGGAGCATGAGGTGCAGCAGCAGAGGCGTGGCCTATGCGAGAGAAACGTGAGGACAGGACCCTGGGTCTGCGCCTGGGCAACAGGTGACAGCCCAGAAGGAGGAGGAACCCGTGCAGGGCTGGGCTGCGGAGTCGCCGGGATGGGCGAGGTGGTAAGACAGTGGGGCACTCAACAGGTGTTCCCTGTCACCCAGGCAGGGCCAAAGGAGAGGCTGGGGCTGGAGGCCAATTAGGAGCAGAGGGAGCGTGGTGGAGAGGACGCCTGGGTTGACTCCTGTGAGGACGGGGGAGGGAGGAGAGCCACACTGTTCCCAGGGGGGCCACGGAGAGCCTGCAGGACTGCACCCAGGCACCCAGGAGGAGCACTGCAGCCAGGAGAGGAGCTGGGGTCTATTGGTGATGAGCAGGCCAGAGGACACCTGAAGGGCAGCCGGCCAGGCACTGGGTAGGGGATGCTCACCTGAGTCCTCCTGTGCCACCAGGGGACCTGCTGCCTTCTGCCCACGCTGCGCTCCCGGCGGCCTGCGTTCCCGTGTTTCCCTGCTTCTCAGGAGGCAGCTGTTCACGGAAGCAGGTGCTGGCATTGATGCCTGGTGGGCAGCTCAGCTGAGGGGGGGATACTGTGCCTAGCTGGGGCCAAGGGCCACTGGTGACATTCGACTTCCATTTATCTGCAGTGCCACATCAATCCCACCTGCACTCTGGACCTTGGTGCTGCTCCTGGAGTGAACACTTGCTCCGGGTGCGGACTCTGGGCCCCAGTGCCCTCCCCTGCCCTGTTCACCCCACTGTGCAACAAGGACTCCGCCTGCCTGCACATGGGGGCCGATGCTCTCGGCACTGCCTCGCAGAGCCCATAGCTCCACACCACCGCCCTGCCAGGGGATCTTTGCATCACAAACCTCATCTCCTGAGACGAGGACCATGCCCCTCGGGCTGCGGGGCCTTTGGGACGCTCACAGAGAGCACAGGCAGGTGAAAGTGGACCCAGGAAGGACCAGGTTCTGGAGGTTTCCTCTCGCGCAGGCATTCGCTCTGTGAGACGGCAAGCTCCTGGAATATCACCTGAGAGGCTCCCGCGGGCTTCTCTGGGGCTGATTGGAGGCTGGGGGCAGAGGCAGACCTGTGAGGGCCTTCCTGTGGGAGCAGCTCCTGAGGAGGTGTGGCCCCTTGTGCCTGAGAGGCGGGTGTGGTGTGTGTGCCCTTGCTCTGCCGCCTCCCACCCCTTCTCTTTGTGCTGCCTCCTTGTGGCTGCTCCTCTCTGGGGACAGTGGACCAAGGGTTGCCCTGTGAAGGCAGAGAGGGGAGGCGGGCATGAGTAGTGGGGTGGTGCCTGCCATCTTCTATTCCAGATGCTGGGCTGCATGCTCTTGGAATCTTCCGGAAGCGTGCTGCGTGGGCACAGTGGAGTCAGTGTAACTGTGCTTCCTGGTACAGATGGGGACACTGACGGCCCGTCAGGGTGTGGTGTGGGCGTGGTGGGCCGGGATGGGAACACCAGCCTTCTGACGTCGGAGCCAGCCCTCTGAGCAGAGCGAGGGCCTTCACGGGGCTCACTTGCCTTGGCACACCTTCAGCCCACCCGTGCAGGTCCCTCTTGGCTGTTTGGGGGTGAGGGAGCGTGGAAGGTCGAGGTGGGCTGCAGAAGGACCATTCTCTACCTCAACCACACCCTCACTGTGTTTCAACAACAAAAGCACAGCAGTGTGCCAAGGTGACCACAGTGTGCCCAGAAGCTCAGGGAAGCCCCAGGTTCCAAGCTCCCAGGGGAGGCCCCTGGCCCACACTGGCTGAGGCGGGGTCTTGGAGCTGGGGTCAGGTCTGCTGGTGTGCCCTCCGTCTCAGATGACCTGCTCCCTCCGCTTCCTCCCCACCATGCCATACAACTGGTTATAATTGGTACAAAACGATCCTCCACGGGTCTGGGCCCCACTGCACAGCGCAGGACACCTCCCCACACCACACTGGCTCGTCCACCGGGAAAGTGGTTCCCAAGTCCCTGTGCATAGCGAAACTCCAGGCTGCTTGGATTCATTGACAGCAGCCTGAAGGCATCACGGAATGCTCTGGTTCCCAGGAGCCCCAGGCCACGCTGCGGATGCTGCCTCCCTCTGCTCTCCAGAGTCAGCCTGGTCATCTCCGATCACCCACAGCCACACCTGCCTGGGATGGCCCCAAATCGCCCTCCACCCACTGCTCACCCTCAACTCGGCCTTGAGTCCTGTGGTTCCTGTCTCTGTAGTCACCTATTTCACTTCTTGTGACCTCTGCTGGTACAGGGGACTTGAAGCCTGGAGGATACAGAGGTGGCCTCCGCCAGAGTGGAGTCCTCACCTCCACTTCCTGCCAGGGACCATGAGGGGTGTTGACCTGGTCCCTGCTGCACACGCACCGTGTTTCAGGATGGCATTTCAGGGAGGAGGACATAGGTGCTCTGGGACACTTATTTGCAACTGTGGGTAGAATTTTGCCCCCAAAGCTACGCTGATGTCCTAATGCCTGGTCCCTATAAATGTGACGTGCTTGGAAATACGATCCTTGAGGATGAAATTGAGTTGGAATGATACCACTGGGGGCGGCCCTTAGCCCAACACAACTGATGTCCCCAGAGGGAGAGGAGACACATGTGGACACACAGAAGGCCCCAAAGAGGGACTGGGTCCCCAGAGGCAGAGGAGACACACATGCCCTAGAGGCCCTAAAGAGGCAGGGCTGGAGGGACCCCACAGCTCTGGGAGCAGTGAGGACGGACCCCACCCAAGCCTCAGGGGGCACATGCCTGGGGCGCCCTTGCAGACCCCTGCACTCCAGACCCTGCCCAGCTCCTTCCTGCTGCTCCAGCCCACCTATCACTGGCGCCTCCTCTGGCAGCGGCAGGAACCGTTGCACATGCAGGGCGGAGAGTCTGTGCAGGAATGTCAGGGCTGGGAGGCCAGCACAGCTGACTGGCATAGGAGCCACAGGAGCTGAGACAGCCTCACAGGATTTTAAAATGGGGACTTAGAGCCTTCCAGAGGAGGCCAACTGTCCTTGAGGGAAAGGAGGAAATGGGAGAGGTGAGGCCAGGAGCGAGGTTCTCCAAGCAGGCAGATCACTGTCACGGACCAAACTCTGCTCCCAGGGACACAGGGCCTGTCCCCAGAGCACCTGCTTCTCAGCTCCCCAGCACCTGGTCCGCCACGGGGGTAGGCACAGGTGGGAGCTGATGCTTTGAGATGGAAAAGCTGGGAAGAGGCAGGCGAGGGCATGGCTTCAAATGTGCAGGAGTGGGAGGCACTCAGGCTGGCTCCACTCCTCCACTGCAGCCTAGGGAGGAGTGCAGGAGGCATGCAAGGCACAGCACAGGGGACCCAGGGACGGGATGCATTGTCCAGCGCAGGGAAGCATTCGGGCAGGAGAGCCGCAGGGAGGAGGAGCAGAGCACACTGAGACGCGCGGATGAGCAGGGGACCAGAGAGCACAGAGGGAAGAGCATGCTGTGTGACCTGATAGCTGGCCTCTGAAGAGCTCTAGGTGACACAGCAGAGGACACGGCGTGGGAGGTGTTCTAGAGCACAGAGCAGGGCTAGGGACAGTTCCACGGGGCACAGGACAGAGGCTATGACACAGCAGAGGACACAGGGTGTGAGTTGTCCTAGAGCACAGAGCAGGGCTAGGGACAGCTCCAGGTGGCACAGGTCTGTGACACAGCAGAGGACACAGGGTGTGAGGTATCCTAGAGCACAGAGCAGGGCTAGGGACAGCTCCAGGTGGCACAGGATGGAGTCTGTGACACAGCAGAGGACACAGGGCATGGGAGGTGTCCTAGAGCACAGAGCAGGGCTTGGGACAGCTCCAGGATGCACAGGACAGAGGTGGTTCAGTTCACTCCAGCTCCACGTGGGAGGGGTCCTCACTCTGACCTTTGGTGATTGTGGTGTGTCAGGAGGCCTATGGCATGGGAGGCCAGCCTGTACCATTTGTGGTCCAACAAGTTATATGCAGTGTGTTATTGTCCTTCTGTCGTTCTGCAGGGTGGCCGCTGTGTCCTCCAGCGTTCCCACATCTTGCTCATTCTGCGGAAGAAAGGCCTGGGAGCCTCCTTGTCTGGAGGGACTTTCCTGGCAAGGAAGTCCCAACCTGATATCCTCACGGAAGCCTTGCCGCTCCCGGGGCCCCTCTGCTGTGTATTGGGTGGGTTGAGAGCAGGACATCTCCCTGTCCTAGGGCTGTGCCTCTCTGGTGGGTGTGAGCATTTGCAGCGTTGGGAGCTCTTGCAGGGGCCCGCTGCTGGTGGTGGCTGGGCAAGCTGGGAGGGGTCACCATCGTGGTCAGGAGGGACTCCAGGGGCTCCCTGGCCTCCTGAGAAACTCTTGGCAATGTCATGAGGCCTCACTTCCTCGTGGCCCAGTGGTTGTCCTCAGGTCTCTTGGGCTGATTCTGAGAGCCCAGGACTTTGGTGGGGCCCTGCGGGGGCCCCTTCCTGGCTTCCCATCCGCTTACCTCTGGCAGCCCCTCCCAATACTACCCACAGCCCCCATGTACCCCCATGCCAATGTCCCCCCCTGCAACACCTGAGGCGCCACTGCAGGGTCTCCAGGGTCTCCGGATGACTGTCCCCATCATTCCATTCCTGGAGGCAAACTACATGAGTTCTATGAATAATGGGCCCACGGGAGAAAAGCGACTGACTCGTTAGGAAGAAAGCGGTCGGCAGAGGCTCCCTCGCCTGGTGTGTGGGCTTTCATTTTTGGGAGCGAGTGTGTGGGAATTCAGAGCTGGGCAGGGAGTTGAAAGTGCAAAGGAGTGTTTTCATATGGGAAGGGCATCACCCCAGCAGTGTGGAGCAGCTGTGTGCATGCATGTGTGCACAGGTGTGTGTGTGTGTGCACGTGTTGATGTGCACGTGGGTATGCACAGGTGTGTGTTTGTATGCAAGTGTGTGTGCATGCATGCGTATGTGCATGTGTGCATGTACGTGAATGTGTTTGCAGGCTTGTGTGTGCGTGCGTGTGCGTGTGCAAGCATGTGTGTTAGAGCAGGCTCTGAGGAGGAGCACTTTGGTTTGCGCCCTCCCTGCTGGCCTGCTGTGCCATGCGATTGACCCCCACAGTCTGCTCAGCTGCTGGGTCTTTGGGTGCCGATGTGAAGGATCGCAAGTCACAGAGAGAGGGTCCAGTCCCCAGGAGTGCCGTCCTCCAGGCTGAGCCCTACAGCTGTCCCTCTACAAGAGCTGGCCAGGAGTGTGTGCCGGGTGGAAACTGACTGGCCAGGATCGGGGGTGGGAGACCTCTCTGGGCCCTGGGAGTTGGGTGGCCCAGCTGGAAGCAGGAGGGGTGTGAGCGATGGCACAGATGGGAGGCCTCCAGCCTGCAGCTGGGGAGGGAGGTGCTGGGCAGCGCATCTGTTCAGGCACCCAACCTTGGGGCATGGTGGGTCGGGGACAGGATAGCAGGGGACTTGCTCCCCAATGAGGAAGGAGCCAGCCCACCTGGGGCAGGGAGAGAGGCTGCAGGGCTGTGGAGGCAGCAAGCAGGGTCAGGGCATTTGGGCTGGGTCCTGCTCCTTTGGAGCTGGGCACCTCTGGGCGTCACCAGCCCCCTGGGAAGTGCTGCGGAGCCCCACTCACATGCTCCATGGGGACTGAAAGGCCATGTGATGTAATTGCCCTGCTATTTGCTAATTACTGTAGGAAACGCCAGCATTGCAGCGCTCCAGGAGGAGACAGGGAGGGAGGCTGCCAGGTGGTGGCAGGCGGAGCAGCGAGGGCCGTGGGTGCAGTCTGAGGTTGGCACTTGGTCCACCCACATCCCCGCCCCCAGGAGGCTTTCTGTTTAGTTGCTGTCTTAAGCAACTCTCACTGGTTCATAAGAACACGGTTCCCATCCACCCAACCCCTCCAGGAGGTGTGCAGGAGCAAGCTGGCCTTTGAGAGCAAGGCTGGGGCTGGTGGCACCGCCCTCCTTTTTTGCCCGCCCCTCTCTAGTTGGGGCTGCTTGCTCTGCTTCTCTGGCACAGGGCTTTGGGTTTTTCCCTTCCTCTCCCCCATCAGAAGTTGTTTTCAGGAAAAGATGAATATCAGTCATTCACAGGCTAGTGTGAATGAGCTCTGGCAATCACTTCCTCTGATTCATTCAGTAAATATTAACCAAGGGCTACCAGGTTCCAAACGCAGGGATATGAAAAACCTTCTCCCTGCCCTCGAGTTCTAGGATAAGAGCAGGAGATGGAAAGAGACAGAAGTGAGAGTGGTTGGTGTGGCTGCTCTGCCCGGAACTTTCAGGAACAGAGGTCTTGCTCACCATGGACCAGGGTTAGTCAAGGGAGCTTTGTGTACGAGGTGACATCGAGGCTGAGACTTCAGGATGAGCAGGAGGAGAGAGGTGTGACTGTGGCCAGGTGGAAGGGTGGCACAGCCCAGCCACACCCAGACCACATGGTGGGGCGTTCTGGACAATGTGGAGGCTTGTGTTCACAGGGGGACACAAGCCAGCAGGCTGGCACAGGGCTCTGCTCCGTGACAGAGCCAGCCTGGGTGTCCAGAAGCAGCTCTGGGTCAGGAGGAGGGAGTCTCAGGGGCCATTTGTTGTGACGTTGGCACAGCAGGTGTGTGAGGTGGGGGGCAAGAGGGAGGGCAGTGCAGGTGGTGGCAGGCTTGACGATGGGTGGACCCTGCGCTCACCTTGTGGGGTCCCTCATGCTGCCCTGCAGGATGACGTCCTACCTGGCTTCCAGTCCCTCTCTAGGTGTCGCCACCCTAGCTGGTGACAGTTCCTCCTTCCGAGCACAGATGATGTTGCTCTTTACCCCAAGGTGTCACTCCCCTAGGGAGGGGACAGGAGGTCATGGGAGGGAATGTCTCCCAGTGTTAAGGCAAACCTGTGGGGAGTAGATGGTCACAGATGGGACCCTCCACATGACATGTGTGGGGCTTTGTGCCACTAAGTCTTTGTCACCCCACCAGAAGGTCACCTGGTCATGCCGAGGAGAAGCCATCTGGGGGACCCCTCTGCTCCACCTTCTTGGCCTCTGTGGGGCAGCAGCCAGGGCACACGGAGTGTGTGGGGATTACGCATGGCTGGCAGAAAGGTGACCCGTGTGGAGTGACGAGGCTCTAGTCTCGGCCTCGCCTGCCTGTGCCGGTGTCAGGGTTGGGGTGGGAGTTTCAAGACATGCAGGGCTGAGGGGTCAAGCTGTGGCTGCCCTGGGGTCCTCAGTCTGTGCCTGACCTAGAGCCCCAGCCAGGGCTGCAGCGGCTACAGTGGCTGGGCCTCCCTGGAGGCTGAACCTAGCTGCACAACCTGACGCTTCCTGGCTGTGATGAGGGGTGTGGTACTTCAGAGCCACTCAATGCCCCAGAACAATTGGGCCACTGGAAGGTTAGTGATCCCCTTGGGCTCATTAGTTGAGATGTAATTGCTCCAGAGACAGGGGTCATGATGGGCTGGGGCTCTGAGCTCCCTTTCCCTGTAACTAGCAGTCTGGTGTTCAGGTCACCTGCATCATCCGCGCAGGAAGACCCTGTCCTTCAGCTTCAGGGCTGCATGCTCTTACCACAAGGCCAGCCTTCAACTACTGGGAGTTGTCTTTAGAGCATGTGTCTTCTGGCCTTGGGGCTGGGATCTAAATGGGCCTACTTTGAAGGGAACTGACAATAAGCAATTATTAAGGCTATTATGACCCGCAAATAAAATTTCTTGAAAAGGAACAATTAAATACCACTTAGCAGTTATTTAGACTTTACCTAGACCAAGGAAAGGATAAGGTGGAAGAAAAACTCCCTTCTGCTATGTGCAGTAGTTTGTTTCTTGAAAAATAAATTCTTCAAGGAATAAACTTAACCCAAGAGGAGGAAGACAAGGACACAAAATGCAGGAACTACATTAAGTCTGTAAAATCTGTTGAAAGATGTTAAGAAAGACACAAACGGAGGGAGAGACATTCCCTGCTCATGGGCTGGAAGATGAATATCGTTAAGATGTCAATATCACCGGAAGTCATCCGTAGATTCAAGGCAGCCTCTGTTGACACCCCTCCTTTTCGCAGAAAAAAATTATAATACTGAAATCCAAATGAATCTCAAGAGACTCTGAACTCAGGCAGTCTTGAAAATGAGGAATATTGGCTGTCTCACATTTTCTGGGTTTAGAACATTTCGCGAAGCCACAGCAGTCAAAACAGTGTAGAATTGTCACAATGACAGACGTTGAGGACAATGAATGGGACAGAATCAGACGTAAACTCTCATGCACGTGGAGCCAAGGCCACACAGGGAAACAGAGCTCCCCTGTGAACGGCGCTGGGAGACTGCACCTCCATAGGCCAAGGAATGAAATCAGACCCTTACCTCACACCGTATATAAAGCTGGACTCAATATTGATTGAAGACCTGTGTAAGACCTAGCATGTGGGGGAACCTCACATGCCGTTGGATTTGGGAAGAATTTCTTGGCCATGACACCAAAAGAAAAAAAAGGGTGACAGAGGAGGTGAGAAAGAGGCAAATGGAATCACATCAAACTTCAAAACTGTGTCAAGGACATACTTTTCAGAGAGAAAAGGTGCCCTACAGAATGGAGAAATGTTTGCAAACCATGTTTCTGATAAGGATTGCTACTCAGAATGCATGAAGAGCGCCCACCACATACCAGCAACGGCAAGGAGGGGACCGGACAAACGTGCAAAGGATCTGACACAGGTGGCCAACTGACCCTCCAGGAGATGCAGAATGTCACTCACCGTTGAAGGGGTGACACCACCTTGCATCCACTAGCATGGCTGTTCTCCAAACAGTACAAGGTGGGAGTTGGTAAGGTGTCGAGACCAGGACACGTCATGGGCTCCTGGGAGGGGAGGGAAGAGTGGCAGTGCTGTGTGGACATCGCAGCTGCTCCTTGAAAGATGACAGAGAATAACCATACACTCCAGCAGTGCCACTGCTGGTCGGTTCCCAAAGCAAGCGGAAGCAGGTCTCAGGTGGACGCTTCACGCACTCAAGAGCAGATTCACGAGAGCCAAGTGGGGAAGCAGCTCACACGTCTATGGATGAGCAAAACGTGTCATTTCCTCCAGGGGATCTGACTCCACCTTATAAAGAAGGAAGTCCCATAACATGCTATGACGGCTGAACCTGCACGGCACCGTGCTGTGTGACGTCACGTGAACCCAGATGGCACCATGTCACATGACGTGGCTGAACCTGGACCATGGTGTGTGACGTGCTGTGACGTGGCTGAACTTGGTGGCACCATGCTGTATGAAATCTTCCAATCACACAGACACTACTGAACAGCTCTATGTATATGAAGTGTCCAGAGTAGTCAAGTTTCTAGACACCAAAAGTGGAGTTGTGGATGCCAGGGGCTGGAGAAAGGTGACGAGGAAGCTGTGCTGTAATAGGTACAGAGCTTCAGCTTTTCAAGATGGAAAGGTTGCGGAAGTCTGTTCACAGTATGAACATTTTTCCACACTATACAACACGTGGTGGCTACAATAGTGAATGGTAGGTGTTTTTGTTAACCAGTATTAAATATTTTAACAATCAAAATACTCCGTACTAGAGATTCAAAACTGAAACCGAATCCCAAGATAAAAGTAGTTTTCATAATGTTTTGGCTAACCCATAAACATATGAGAAAATGCTCTACATCACTAGCAATCAGAGAAATGCAAATCAAAACTTCACCAAGATTCCACCTCTCTCCAGTAAAAGTGGCAAAAATGAAGAATATGAGCAATGACAGATGCTGGAGGGGCTGTGGGAAAAGAGGGACACTATCACATTGCTGGTGGGACTGCAAACTGGTACACCCACTCTGGAAAGCAGTGTGCAGACTCCTCAAAAAATTAGGGCTGGAACCAACTTATGACCCAGCTATCCCGCTCCTGGGTATTTGCCCAAAAGAGTTAGAATCAGCATATTAAAGAGATACAGCTTCATCAATGTTTATAGTAGCTCAATTTACTATAGCTAAATTATGGAACCAACCCAGATGCTCCTCACAGGATGAGTGGATTCAAAAACTTTGGTCTATATATACATTGGAGTACTACTTGACCATTAGAGAAAACGATATTATGGCTTTTGAAGCCAAATGGATGGAGATGGAAAAAATTATGCTCAATGAAATATTCCACACTCAGAGACTCAAGGGCCAGATGCTTTCTCTCATTAGTGGAAGCTAGAGTACAATTGGAAACAGTATGATAGATGGCTAAGTTATTAATAACCTCAACATGAATGAATTCTTAGACGAGCAGGGGGAACCTTGCCTAGGATGCTGGGGGACGAAGGGAGGGTGGCAGGCAGCGGGGGAGGGAATAGAAAGGACATCAAGGAGGCTGGAGGGAGGGAGTATGGGGGAATCAACCCAGTGGGGAACCTTAGCTTCCATGAGAAGTCCAACTAACACGAGGGTAAAGGAGGGGGAAACATGGAATCGTAGGGAAGCCAAGGGGGTAAACCATGGAATGGCATCAGCCTTGGCTTGCTCTGTCATTTATACACTTGTTCTTGATTGTATGACAATGATTCCCTCCTAAATGTAAGACTATCTTAAACGAATAAAAATGAATAAAAAAGGAGTTTTCAATAGTCGGCAGTGTTTTAGAACCACTTGAACGTGGCTTTGAAAATGCGTGCATAAAAAAAAAAGAAAGAAAATGAGTGCATGTGGAGCCCAAGGGCTCTTGGGGCTGTGGGACTGCTAGACGCTCATGCCGCAGTGCACGGTTCTGGGTGTGAGAGTTCTCATGTTGAATGGGGGAGGACTGGGGACACTCCATTGCAGCTCACAAGCCCGGGGGCAGGTTGAGCTAACGGTGCGTGGTTTTGCTTCCTGTGAGTGCCTCCAGGAGCTGTGGGTCTCATGGGGTCAGGATGCCACTGGGCAACAGGCCACCTCCATCACTGGGTCTTCATGCCCTTTCCAAATGGGAGCCAGGCTCAGCTTTTCCTGGAGCCGTCACTCCACTGTGGTGACCATGGAAGGGCGCTGGCAGGCCGTGTCCACAGCATGAGGTCCATTCCCAGTGCCATCCTCTCAAGGGCTGGAGAAAGAAGACAGGACAAGCGGTTTGGAATGACTGTATTGGCCCGTGCACTTCTGCCTGTGACGTGCGTTGTGTACTCGATGTGCCAGGGGCTAAGGAGGGGCTTGGTGATGAGGTACACCGGTGGTGGAGCCTGGACTTTATTCATGTTTGGCGTTGAGTGCGCTTCGCTGCTCTCTCCTGACTCAGAGCCACGTGGTGCTCCCTGGGGAAGGTGGAGCCCCAGAACTGGTCTCTCATGACCTCGCAGGGATGGCTGGAGCTGGAGGGATGGCGCTACTGTGCATGTGTTGACACAGGAGCACCTGTATGCAGGGCCAGGGCAACTTGTGGAGAGCTGGCCCTGTCCAAGGGCAGGGCCCAGATGGAAGCCCACACTTGAGGTGGGCTTTCCTCAGAACCATCCTGTCCCCTGCTGTGGCCTGTCACCTGCTAAGCACCGCAGTGCCATGTCTGTGGCACTTGGCCTAGCCGCAGAGCTGTCTGGAGCACAGCAGCCGGCTGTGGGCAGATCTCTGACCAGTGAGGTTTTGCTGTGTCTCTGGTGACCAGAGCAGGCCTGGGGCCCACATGACTGGGAGCAGACCTGGTGTGAAATGATCAGCTGTGATGTCCTGCACCTGCGGGCCTCAGCTCCTGGCCAGTCTTTTAATTTTTTCATTGTTTGATACTGGGATTGGAACCCAGGGGTGCCTTACCACTTTACCACTGAGCTACATCCCCAGTGTTATTTATTTATTTATTTATTTATTTACCAGGGTCTCGCTGGCCTTGATCTTGTGATCTTCCTGGTGCAGTCTCTGGAGTGACTGAGATTACAGGTGTGTGCCACCATACCTGGAAGCTCCAAGCCAGTCTTAAGGTACTACAAGGGACACTGCCCACCTATCCCAGGGCTCTTGCAAAATCTTGGAGTTTCCGGCAGCAGAGAGGGTTCTAAAAGCCTCTTCAGATGAGCATGACCAGTCTTCTTGGACATTACACCCAGACTCAACCAGCGGTACCATAGTTTCCGAAAGCTGGATTGCAGTGGGAACTTGGAGCTGCATTGACGGACTCTGGACTCTTCATTAAAATCCGCCAGCCCATCTTGCAACTGGGGTGCACTGCACCGTCTACCTGGAAAGCACCACTTCACTGAGTTTTGCAGATTTTGGAATGCTAATACATTTAAAAAATCCAACAGGAAGACAGGGCATAACATCATCATCACCATCATCACCATCATCACCATCATTATTATTATAGATTCTATACCCTGGAACACCCAGAGTCTTTGGGGGACCCTTGGTACTCAACAGACCACATTTGGAATGGCTGTACTGGCCAAAGCGCATCCTAATGCCAGCCTGAGTCTGAAGGACGGGAAGTGGACAGGGCTGTTCTGGTGAGAAGAATTTAATGCTGCTAGGAAAAGTCTTAGATGCAGGGGTGGGGCAAGATGGGAGCCAGCTAGGTGCTGGTGCTGTGCAGGAGACCCTGTGGTGTGGCCACCCATGTCCTCATCCCCCTTCCTGCTTCTGTCCCAATGCGGCCTGGACACCACCCGCTCTTTATGCTCTGACAGCTAGAGATGGGCCTCGGCCTTCTCCCTCCTCACCAGGAGCTGCTGTGGCGCATGCAGTGCTGTCTGGTGAATGTCCCCACGCGGAGCTCAGAGGCACAGCTCTGCAGTGGCTCTGCCTGGGCCCCATGTTTGAGCACTGTGTGACCATGGTGCCATGGTTTGGATGTGTCCCAGACCTAGAAGAGAGGAGCAGCATCCTTGGGGAACCTGGGCTGGTGGCACAGACCTGTGTCTCACCTGGAACCCACCCCTCATTCCAGCAGAGAACAGTGGCCAGGAGGAAATTTCAGTTTCTCTGCCAAGTGGAACTAGGGAGAGCTGCTCAAGCCCTCGTGGCTCTCTGTGTCCAGGAGGGGCCCATGGAGCCCCAAGCAGCAGGCTGACAATAAATGGGGTGGGAGGCGTCTGCTCAGCTCACAGGAAGGGGAGGGAGCCAGAGCCCTGTCCCACTGCAGCCTCAGGTCCTCCTGCTCTGCTCTTTAGAATTCTCCAGATGCCCTTTGCTGTTCTCACCAGTGGTGCCAATCACTGTCTGGGAGCTGGATTCAGAAGCACAGGCCCACAGCAACCTCTCTCACGGCTGGCAGGAATGGATGTTATCGCAGAGGCTGGGCTCTCTGTACCCGACAAGGGTGTGGCCATAACAGGCTCTGGACCTATATTTAGCAGAAAATTAAGCCAGTTTTTCTGGGCACTTAATAGTTTTCTACTTCACACTGTGTAGCTTAAACTTGGCTTTAGCTACGCCAGATTTGTATCACGAAGATGAAAGTAATCATCTAATTAATGACTCAATCTGCTGTGTTTTGAAAAGGATTACCCAAGATTATTTGATCAGGGCAGGCTGTGGACATACTGTGCCCACAGATCTTTGAAAAAATACACTCAAAGGAATGCGTTCATGTGTGGGGAAAAGAGATACATGTGGTTTGCTGAGTTGCCATTCCATGCTTGCGGATGTGGCCAGTGTCCCAGGGAGACCAAATCGGCCGTCGAGAGTTGCAATGGCTGTGCTGTGTCCCCTTTGAGTCACGTGTTGCCATCCTAACTCCTAGCTCAGCAGTCCCTCCCTGAAGGTTCACGTTTGCAGTTGCAATTATGATTGATAGGAGTCTCACAGTATCAAATGGAAAATTCTGGAAATAAGCATTTCATAAGTTTTAATCGTGTATCCTAGCACCTCAGCCAGTTCTGTCAGCCCTGCTGGGGATGAGTGTATCCATACTCATTCACCCCTGCCCCTTGGGGGCTCTGAAGCCCTCTCAGGGGTGCTCTCAGATGGGGTGTGCAGTGGGTTCAGATGACCCCCAGTTTACTTCCTAGTGGCTGCAGAGTGCAGGGGCAGTGCTGTGGGCAAGTAGGGTGTGCAGAAGAGAGGCCATGAACAACTTCCTTACGTGAACAGGAAAGCACAATAAAGTGTTTTGAGAAGACCCCACTGGCACGGCATTTGTGACAGTGTCAGTAGATCTAGTCACCATTGCCTGTCGTTGCCCATCTCTTCCTGTTCCCAGGTGCGCATCCTTAGAGGAGGGTTCAGGCACCCCTGGGGACATCGCCCTGGGTGCGGGGACTGCTGGAGCTCAGAGCGTGCCTTGCTTGGAGAGGGGGGCTCACAATGGTCATCAGGGTCCACCAAGATCACTCTAAGGTACACTTACGAGAGACAGAAGCCAGGATGCAGTCCCACACGGAGGGGTGACCATGGGTGCTGGAAGCAGCTGCTGCGGATGAGCTGAGCAGAACTCAGCAGAGCTCAGGAGCCCTGGTCCCAGCATCAGCCTCAGAACTGCGAGACACCTCCCGTTATGGGAGCCGTGCCCTGCTCAGTGCCCCATCATGGTGGCCCCCAGAAAGCACAGGGAGGAGCACTGGGGCCACAGGGCTGGCACAGGCCCCTCGTTACCCTGCACCAGGCCCCCCTGCTACCCTGTGAGTGGACCCCTGCTTCTCCAGCCGGGGTTCTGCACCCTCCCTCAGTGCTAGACAATGGCACTCAGACCCTTCCTCAAACAAGGAGGCGAGGAGCCTCCCATAGAGGCCCCATGCCTGTGCCACGTAGTCCTTCTCTCTCCTGAAATGGGATTGACACAGCAGTGACGGGATGTGCCCAGCAGCCACGGTGACAATAAAAACCCTACCGAGGACAAGCACAAGAAGATGGAGAGAGCAATGACCTTCTTGGCCTCCCTTTCCCCAGACTTCTTTCCCATGACAGACAAAAATCCATGTGTTCAGGTCAATGTCAGACCTAATTTCTGCTCTTTACACCCAAACTCAGTTACATGGAGGGGCTGTGACCTGGATCGGGGTAGAAAGCCCCCATCCGTCAGGATGACAGAGGTAGGAGAGCGGGGTGGCGGCTGCAGGACACTTGAGGTGCTCCCCCTAAAGGAAGAGGGAAAACCCAGGTCTGGAACGTGGGCAGGAGAATGCCAAGACTGTCCTGAAAGGGTCATGGGAAGTTCTGCATTTGATCCCCATACTCCAACTTTGTAAGTGCAAGAAGGGACCGCTACAGCCCATGCCAAGGGTGAAAGAGAAGGGAGTTCCCGGGAGGGAGATGGGTGCTTCAGCGGGGCAGTGCCATGTCCACAGAGCAACGCCCCCAGGCTGCGCAGGTGGGAGGGGAGCAGGCAGTGCTGTTGCTCTGGCTGGAGCAGCTGCTTTGGTGCCCTGGGCGTGGAGAAGACCCTGACAGAGGAGATCAAGGTGGTGGTGGTATCATGTAGGTGGACCAAGGTGGTGGTGCCGGCCGGCCTGGGGGTGGACCCAGTTGTGATGCTGGTCTGCAGGTGGCTAGGTGATGGTGCCAATTTGCGGGTGGACCCAGGCAGTGGTACAGGCGTTTAGGTGGACCCAGGTGGTGGTGCTGGTCTGCAAGTGGACCCAGCTGGTGGTGCTGGCCTGTGGGTGGACCCAGGTGGTGGTGCCAGCCTGCATGTGGCTAGGTGGTGGTGTGGACTCTGCAGGTGGTCAGGTGGTCAGGGGAAGGACAGTGGGACTCATCTAGCCTGGCCACAAGGCAGAACCAGGACCACAGGTGGAGATTACAGGAGTGGAACTTTCTGGCAGCAAGAGCACTCCAAACTGCAATGCCTGCTTCAAGGAGCCAGGGCACCGCTGTGGGTGCCAAGTTGCAGGCCCTATGTCCCACTTGAGGGTGCTGTGCAGGGGTCAGCAGAGGTGGGGGACTGTGTGGATGACCCTGGAGACTGAGCCCACCACGGTGACCTGCCAAGGCCAGCACTGCTGGCTGCTGATGGGGATGTGCCTCTAGCTGCTCATTTACTGGTCGTGCAACGGCCTCTGCCAGGTGTGATCAGGAACACAGAGGACGACGTCTGCTCAGCTAAGGACGGGGCACGTCCCCACAGACCTGCCGCAGGCTGGAAACACCCTAGTGAATTTCACCTGCGTGCCCATTGTCCCAGCTTAGCCCTGCCCCCCTCAGTCCTGCTCAGGACGCTCGCTCAGTCCACCCCTGGGCAGAACGGCTGACACCTGCCCCTTTCCCTAGGAGGTGCAGGAGTGCAGGTCATTGTCTGCCCAGCATCCTGAGTGAAGTCAGGATTGTCATCGGGTGTCCTTTCTCCCCTTTGTAACGTGGGAGACCACAGGTCAGACACCATGGTGTAAAGACACCCAGGTAGGATGGGACCCAGAGGCAGGGCATGCCCCTGAGAGAAGGCTGGGCCTCCACTCCTGGAAGTCAGAGGACGGGTGTGTGTGCTGGATGTCACCGGGGACTGGGTGTGAAGGAACAGGAGGACCCCCAGGTGGACGGCGGCAGAGCTGGCGAATGGGCTTGACATGGTAGCAGGCATGGGGTCATGGGGAGCTCTGAGCAGGAGCAGACTGGAGGGCAGGGAAGCAGGTTCCTACACAAGGGCACGTAGAGTGAGAGCAATATTTACAGAGACTTGGGGTGTGAGGTGGAGACTAGGAGAGGCTTAGGAGGGTGTGACACCTGCTGGCAGCGGTGGGTGGGAAGATACACGGCTCCCAAGCTGCTGGAGAGCCATCTGGGTGACCCCCATGGAATAAACTGCAGTGTGCAGACATTAAAGGTGAGTTCCAGGTCACCAATCGGGTCCTCTGAACCCTCAGAACATCCCTGCACTGACGGAAAACCGCTCTGCATGTCCTCAACATTTTCCTCCCACGTAGCGTGCTTGAAGATGCCCTGGACAACCAAGAAATGACCAAATATGAATAAACTGCACCACTGAGCAGAACGGAACTCACAAGGGGCCCCGATTCTGCACCTCACAGACAGTAAATGACTGAAAATTCTAAACGAGCACAGAAAATGTCTGTGGTGTCAAATAGATTAATTCCAGCCGTCTAATCCATATACTTAATTAAAATACTGAAGCCGTCTGTCCGCGGGCTTCTCGGCGAATCTTTAATTAGCTGCTGCAGTTGAGTTATGCAGCAGAGAGAAAGGTCTTTGAGCTAATTTTTTTTCCTAGCAGATTTGGAAACTTGGAAAATGACATAAAAATATTTCTTTTGGTGACATTTGAGGAAAGACAAGAAGGTCCATTTTGTATTCCTCTGCAGCCAACCCAGAGGAGGAACGAGGTGGCAGTGGTTGAGGGGCGTCTGCACCCAGCCTGCCTCCGAGGGCTCTGACCTCGGGCTTAGATTGTATCTGGCGGTTATATTTAAGGAAAATTATTTCCTTTTCAAAAGAATTTAACTGTGGGAGAAGACACACAACTGCTTTTACCACCTTTACCATTTTTATGCTTCAGCTCAGAAGCATGAAGCATGGTCATAGCACGACAAGATCGCCAGAACTTCGCACGCAAAGCTACGGTTCTGCACACCATCAGAGAGCAGTGCCCACTACCTCCTGCACCCTGGACCCCTTGCCATCTCTTCCTTCTGTGCTGACCTCTCTGGCCTGCACGCAGGAGGCTGAAAAATGCATGGTCTCCTGGGCTGGTTTATGCCACTCAGCACAGCATCCTCCTGCTTCAGCTGTGCTGCGCTGTGTGCTAGCATCTCTTTCCTGAGTGCCATTGTGCATACGCACCACGTTATCTTGATCTACTTGCCTGTTGATGGGTGTGATGGAAGCTGGACTGTGGTCTCTTTCTCTGAGTGCCATTGTACATACACATCACATTGTCTTGATTCACTCACCTGTTGATGGGTGTGATGGAAGCTGGACTATGGTCTCTTTCCTGAGTGCCATTGTACATACGCATCATGTTGTCTTGATCCACTCACCTGTTGATGGGTGTGATGGAAGCTGGACTGTGGTCTCTTTCCTGAGTGCCATTGTACATACACATCACATTGTCTTGATTCACTCACCTGTTGATGGGTGTGATGGAAGCTGGACTATGGTCTCTTTCCTGAGTGCCATTGTACATACGCATCATGTTGTCTTGATCCACTCACCTGTTGATGGGTGTGATGGAAGCTGGACTGTGGTCTCTTTCCTGAGTGCCATTGCGTATATGCACCACGTCTTATCCACTTGCCTATCGATTTTATTCTGTGGCCATTGTGCATGATGCCCCAGGTCACACACATGTGCAAATGCCTCTTAAGACCCTGCTTCTGATCCTTTCATGTGTATGCCCTCATGTGTGACTAAGGAGTCATAGGGAAGTTCTAGCTTTACTTTTTCTTGAGATGCTGAATATTATTTCTTCCTCAGAGGGCTTGAGCATTGTCATGTCCTGTGTCCTAGCAGAGCTGCTCTGAGACCAACCCTCCACTCAGGGACATTCTGAAGTCAATGCAGAAGTGGCAGAACTCTACCTCCCTCACATTCAGAAGCAGTCGAGAGGAGGGGTACACAGGAAGGAATCAGCAGCAGCTCCTTGTCTTTCTGCTGTGCCATCTAGCTACATGGCCTCAGCTTGCTGCCGTCCAGCCACAAGGCCTCGTCTTGCTGCCGTCCAGCCACAAGGCCTCGTCTTGCTGCCGTCCAGCCACGTATCCTCGTCTTGCTGCCGTCCAGCCACGCGTCCTCGTCTTGCTGCCGTCCAGCCACACGGCCTCGTCTTGCTGCCGTCCAGCCATGTGTCCTCGTCTTGCTGCCGTCCAGTCACGTGTTCTCATCTTGTTACCGTCCAGCCACGCGGCCTCGTCTTGGTGCTGTGCTATCTAGCTGTGTGGCCCTTCGGGGTCGGTTCCCTCACATGTGAGAAGAGGCTGAGTCGATGGTGTTCATGCCCACACTCAGCTGTAAACACGCCGTGAGTCCCACCTGAAAGGAGTGAAGAAACAGCGCTAAACCTCCTTGCTGTGATGAGACACTGTGGATTACAAAACACAGGGCCAAGTTGGAACTGGCTGTCAGGGTGAGAAAAACCCAGGAGTGGAGGACCAGTATGGTGCCTTGGGCAGTGTTAGAAGGGGCCCTGGCCCGATGGGCGCAGGAGAAGGAGTCCCGCATGACCCGAGGGCCTGATCAGAGCCTCTTAGCGGGCTGTCACTCACAAGGGGTGCTGCTGTCCTGCTCCGAGCTACACTGGTGTTCAGAACTTTCCTGCACACACCTGGCATTGGGAAGTCCCGCTGGCAAGGGTGGTCTCCTTGCCTCTTGTCAGGGCACTGACAGTCACCTCTTGTGATCTGTTGGAATATTCACCATCATTTGGCACAGGACAGTGGCCTTAGCTCACAGCTGTCCTTGGTCCAGTACAAGAAGATGATGGGCTCCCCAGCATCGCACTCCTGGGAAGGGTGGGAGTGTGCATCTAGGGGCCCCCGACAGCCCCTGTGCAAGCCAGACGTTAGATCATGAGCCCACGGCACCCTTCTTATGTGACTACTTGGTTTAGAAAAACTCAGAGCCACAGGTCTGCAATAGATTAGCTCTTGACAGCAAAGCCCCTTTGTTTTTTTCTGCATCCAAAATGAATTTGTCTTTGACACAACACCTGCCTAGTAGCTGCAGAACTAAGCTGAAGTGACCAGCTCCTTCCGTGATGGCTGCATCCATGCTGTGTCCTGGGGGCCAATCATAGTGTCATCTTAAGTAAGGAAGGCCACAGAGAAATGAAGTGAAAGCAGAGGGCAAACGTGGAGGGTTGTGGAACATCAGACTGCACCCAAGGAAGCTGCTGTGGAGCCACAGCCTCTGTGTGGGTGAGTTCATGGGACATGACTAACTCACTGAGCACACAAACCCCAGGCTGTGTGTGAACCAACACACTTGGAACTCACTCTTAACATCCAAACAGAT